>NW_021026978.1:466880-530252 GCF_004153795.1 Camellia sinensis
AAAAAAAAAAACTAAAAACCAAGAAAAGACAGCAACAACCATAAAAAAAACCTGAACATGAGCCATAGAAAGCCACATGACTAACAAACTAAAACAGGAAAGTAACCCATCTACAAACAAGGACACCATGTACAGCCCAGATGAGAAAGCAAAACCCAACCAGGAAAAAATTAAAAACCATAGCCACAAAGCAGCATGACAACCCTAACAGTAGCTGCACACAACCAGCAGCAGCCCTTAAGACCAGCTCCAGTTGAACCTAAGAAAGACCAGCAGCAGCAAACTCCCAAAAAAATAACACATGTTGCACGCCAGCACACTGCAATTGCAAACAAAGGAAGCTAGCAATAGGACACCAACAACAAAAACCAACCCCTCAACACAACACTAACAATAGGATACCAACACAAAAAACCTCGATCTACTGCACAAAATGTTGTGGCATCAACAAGCTCAAATAAAATTTTTGCATCCTCGGGTGGTGAAGCACCAAATAACATTCGCTCAAATTTTGTTGTATCTAAGGGGCGGGCCTTAGTGAACATGGAAGCATCCACGTGATTTGCCACTATGGTGTCCCAACCATTGGCTCCAATTAGCACTCACGCTGTGAATTTTGATGTGTAGGCTGGTAAAATGCCTCATTATCGTATGTGCTTTTTAATAGATACTAATTGTTACCCTTCCAAAAAGTACTGTCTGTATACAGTTGGATGCCTAATGCTGATATGTTATTTTTACAAGTCCCTCCAAACAGGACCTACTTCTATCTTATCAAATGGTAGAAAAACCCTTAGCCCAGGCCTAATGTTTGAGACCAAGAACAAAATTCTGGATAATGTTCAAACATCTTTAGGCTCTTAGGGTAATGCACACATTAATCAACAGGTATGTGAAACCATTTCTCTTTGCTCAATGGTGAATATCTTATCCTTCTACTATTATATATTAGAACATAATTCAAACGTGGGCTAAAGGGACAGCTATAGCAGATCTGATTGTGGGACACCTGTTGATTGTTGTTCTACAAATATGTGATAGTGGACTTAGTAGTTGAGAGTCTTTAGGATTAGTTACCTAGTGGTTGAGAGTTTTTAGGTATTTTATTATTTGTCAATGTAATTTGGTAGCAAAAAATAAGGAAGTAGTGCATTGTGTAGCTAACAGAAGAGTCTATTTAAACTCTTTTGCGTGTTTATTTTTAGGCAGGGTCTGCAAATGATCATCCCGTGACATTACCAAAGTTCCAGTTAGAAATAGCAGTGATCAAGTGCTCTTCTAACAGGACTTTTAGAAACTCGTAGACCCAATCAATATCTTAGAAATTAAATCTCATACCCATTTAATCACATAAGTATGTTATCATATAGTAAACAAGGTTTACTTCTAACACAAACTAGCGAGGTAACCTATTGTGGTAAAAACCACATCCCACGATCCCAAAGTATTCAAATCCGGTAGCTCTAATACCAAGTTGTAATGCCCCGCATATAATAACCATAATTCATCTTATGATATTAATTAAACAACAACACCGTTCTAAATATAATATCCTTCAATTCATGTGATCCCATTGTACAAAAGGCAACACATGTAGTTATACATTCATATGTCATAACCCTAAATTTATAGCATGTGTCATGAGTTACTAGTATGAAATAAAAGCTAAACATATTTATAAATGCCCTAATGGCTATAACTTTCCAAGACGATGCTTGGTTATTCCAAAAATGAGTTTAAACTCAATACAAATAGAGCCCTAGGCTTGTACAAAATAAATAGAACAAAAACCAAACAATAAGCTCTCAGCTCCAAGTCCTCCCAAGCTACAGCCTTGGCGGAGACATATCATCACCACCTAAAAATGGTTTTCCATATAGGGTGAGTCAAAGCCAAGTAGAGAAACAAATCACCAAGTACAGTAGGTTAATTAGCATGATTGCACTACAAGTGAAAAAACCAAACAAGAGCTGACCCAACCAACCAAAATCAGAGTTACAACATGCCAAAATAACACCAAAAACATGCTTGAACAAAGCTAAGACAAGTCACAAAAACATGCTTCTTTGCAAGGCTAACAAGTAGGATTGCACTACAAGTACATGAAGCATGCAAGAGGTGACCAAACCAGCCCAAAACAGAGTTATGACAAGTCTAAAAAGTCACGAAAAAATGCTTAAACAAAGCCACAAAGAAGTAGAAATACATGCTCATTTGGTAGACTACCAACACATGCAAACAAGGTACAATGGGGGAGGGGACCACCCCCACCTATTTTGGGTCCCAAAACCCACTTTCCACCACTGAAATTCCTATGGAATTCAGTGGTTAAAAGGCCAAGAAAAGGTGATCTCAAAGGCCTTAAGAGATAACACAAAGCAAAGCAAAATAAGCCACAAAAGGGGGTAGAACACCCCTAACTCAAACAAGGCTTTAAACAAGCATTTTTAGCACTAAAAAAAAAAAGGTTTTTGTAGTTAACAACCAAGCCTAAAACAGCATGCAAAGGTGGCTAAGAGAGTATACAAAAATAAGCTTAAAAGGGGAAAAGGCTTACCCTTGAAGCATAGCAACAAAAGCAGCAACTTCTGAGCCAAAACCAACTTTTGAAGCTCCCACAAGACCCTCAACCACCTCAGCAACAAGGTAGGAGTGTTTGGCTAAGAGGTTGTGTGCAAAAATGTGAAGAAAGCTCACTTTCAAGCACTATAGAGCATAATATAGAGAGGGAGGGAGAGAATTCTAGAAAGAGAGTCAAAATTTTCTTCTCAAAATTCTGAACCTCTAAGAAGGGAGAGAGAGCTTCCCATATATATGCAATGCAAGCAAAAGCTTGCTTGACAAGCTTGAAACTTGCCTCCATCCCTCCATACACGTGTATGGAGAATGACTCAGTGAGCCACAGCTAGCCCAAAATATCTTAAAAAAGCTAAAAAGGAGAAAAAGTGGTTGCCAGCCAGCCACGTGAAGTGGTCTACAAGGGAGAAAAGTGGCCGGCAAATGCCAAAAGTGGCCAGCAAGGGCCCCTTCTCCTCAAGGCAAAAGGCAACAAGGTTTGGCCTAAAACCCAAGGCCAAAACACAAAGGGTTAAGAGGCTTAAAGACAAGGCACCTAGCCGAGACCTTCGGGCGCTCAAAACAAGCACAAACATGCGCAATCATCGCGTGCATAAACGATGACATCTGAGTCTTAAGGTCGGTCAAAAATGGAGTGTCTACAAGTTATCGGTGGAGGATAGCATTGATTGTTGTAGAAATTGCATGAGGATTAGGTGAATTGAAACTAATCTGTTGTTGGTTGTCGTTGAAACACAACCCTTGGATTTGAACTACCGTTGTACCGTTTGATCCTCCTTTCACTTCTCGGTGTTAGGTATGAGAGGTATATTAGGTGGTTTTGCTGAGGTACCCTTTTTGACCAATCGGCCTAGTTGCATATCGAAGGCCATAGAGACTGTTCCAAACTAGGACAGGGTAACCCTACCCCATCATAGAGGTGTTTTGGCTCTCACTTGCTTGATACGTGCTTTTAGAATGATACTCTACAGGAATATATGTATCGGTTGCAAGTCTATGTATCAATTTTGGGGGCAGAAATTTGGGGCAGATATCAGTATTTGAGTACAATTGTCCCGCTTATGATTACAACTGCGTGTTGTTTCTATCTGAGCCAAGGTGTTGTGCGGTTTTGATTTTTGTTTCTTTTTGCTTTATTTTCTTTTTGCAAGGTAGCTTTACACTATTGCTTCAGACGAGTCTGTTAGCCCCCAAGCACTCTGGACCCAAGTTAGAAGGTTTTGCAGATCTGGGGATCTAGTTAGGTGACAACCAGTGTTTGTTTCACTCACGCCAGTTACTAGACGGAGGAGGATTCGACAGAATTTGCCAATACAGCAGTCACCGTTTACCTCGCCTATGCCTAGTTAGGCCCAATCATCTGCCTCCACTCCAGACAGAGAGTATTCACTGGTTCCGGTAGTTCAAAGTCCCCTGGCCACTATGGAAGATATGTTGCGCCAACTCTAGCAGACTATTGAGGACATGCTGCTAGATGCTGCCCGACAAGCTGAGACCATAGCTCGCTAAACAGAGGTAATAGAAAGGCTTCAACAACAGTAACCACAACCTGTAGTAGCCTTAGCATCCCATGCACCCCCTAGGAATTCCGGCACCCAGGGTCACAATTAACGTCCAAGAAAATGTGGGTATTTAGGCAGATCTGATCCCGCCTCAGACCTCCAAGGCATCAGTTTACCCGATAGAGGCATCGTTTGAATTCAAGGTTGACCCTACTGCACTGAAAGTGAGCAAGCTGGAAAAGCTCTTTAAAAGGGCACATGGCGTCAATTCGATCCCTGACATTGAAGATGGCTATACTGATTCGGCAGTGACATTGCCAGATAGATTCAAGATGCCGCAAATAGACCACTTCGATGGCTCTGGGGATCCCATGGTCCATCTCCGGCTGTGGAGAAGTGATTTTTGGAAATTCTCTTTTGATCCTAGGGAGCGCTCGAGATCCTCTGATAGTCACCTGAAAAGAAATAAACACTCCCGTCGGGCGTGCCGGAATTAGCACTCCGATGGGCAAGTCAATCCCAAGCTCTAGGTTACTTATATTCTAAGTTAAATACCACAATTATCACACATACCTTTCCAAGATTGCAGGTCTCCTATTTATAGTATTCTCCTTGGGCCTGGGATCCTAGCCCACTCCTAGCCCCTATAATGCATTCCTATACGGCACTTGTTAGTAGGAACGCCGGCTCTTATACTCGGCCCCTCAACTGGATAGGGTAAATGCCGAATAGAAGTCACGTTCGGGGCCGACCTGTCTTACTCTCGTTGATCCAAAATTCATTCGGCTCCTACAATTGCCCCCCAAACACCCTACTAGCAACAGTTTAGTTAGCGTGTTTGGCTCCTGGTCTGGAGGTTAGAAATCCGGCGGTTATTCCTCTTCTCGATGCGTGTCAGAACGCGTTCATGCTCCTTGGTCATTACAATGCTTTCCCGCCCCTTCGTATACTGCCTCCATTTAATGCGATTTGAATTTGCCTCTTCGAATGTGTGTTTTGCATACTCAAAGATATCTGGCTCACCTTCTAGTGGGACTCCTGTACTCTGCGGCTTTTGCAACCCTTTGTTCCTCACCTTTTCCTTCTCCTCCTGTAAGTCTTCTTTCTCCTGCATTCTTTTTGATCCATTTCTTTATCCACTTTTAGTTAGTTTTTTTTTTTCTATAATCCTTGGGTCGGCCAAAAAATGGCAAAACACCAGAAGGATCTCCTTTCTACGGATCGAATTTCTTATTTTAGAAGCCATTTCTCCATCCCTGACGACGTCCATCTGTCACTTCTGGCAGACAACACCACTGATATGGTGAGGGA
Organism: Camellia sinensis; assembly: GCF_004153795.1. Lineage (NCBI taxonomy): Eukaryota > Viridiplantae > Streptophyta > Magnoliopsida > Ericales > Theaceae > Camellia > Camellia sinensis. Next base: position 472,271 of record NW_021026978.1, read on the forward strand.
AGATGAGAACTCGATCGTCTTTCCTCTCCTATCAATTGCTGTGGGCGGCGTCCGTTTTCCTCTTCACCCACTTTTGAGGGCCGTCCTTCGGTACTGGGGTCTCATCCCTTCCCAGCCCAATGTGAACTTCTTCCGTATCATAATGGGAATCGTAAAAATAAATCGACTTCTTAGAATTAATTTAGGTATCCCCGCCATTCGGCACTGTTACATCCTTGCCAAATCTACTGGTCGGATAGGACGCTACTTCCTTAGAGCCAAGGATACTGACCACCACTGAGTGACCATGCTTGCTAGCTCTGGCAAGCGTGTTGATGATGTGATGGTCGTAGTTCGAGGCAATTAGAAATTCGGCGAAGGGGAAGATCGCCTAGATCCTGTGCCAAGGCAAAAAGGCGAACCAGGTGGCCGATCGGATCACTTTGTTTTTTTCATTTACGTATGCATTTATTCGGCACTGTATCTCACCTAACTGTTTTATTTATGCAGGCAGCGATTTGAAGAGAGTGTTGGCCTCAGACGATGAAGTTGTGCTCGCAGAAATCAAGACCACGTTACAGTTCTTCGGCCATCCAGACCTTAAAAAGCAAGAAAGGGCAGCCCATATTCTGTTGTCGTACGAGCCCACCTATACAACGTTCTCGGCAGCAGACAACATTCCCATCGCACGTGGCGATGACCATCTGACGGCCCTAATCTTCCCCAGCTTCAAAAACTTGAGACAGATCAGCCTCGAATCATCTAACTCTGAGAACGAACAAGTGGTCGAACCAATCGCTGAGGACCCAGAGGAGTTGGCCGCAGAAGTTAACGACGCCATAAATTCAGCCTTTGAGGAAGCCGGGTTGAACTCTTCTGACCCTCCGTCTACATCAGGCCGGGGGGACACCTACGAAGATATCTTTACAAACTTGGGAGACCTTCCCAGCGATACTTCCAAAACCATCAGTCGCGTCCAAGTCTTAAAGGCGATAAAAAATGGGGTGTCTACACCGCCCGACAAAAGGCCGTAGCCATTCGTTCCGGACTTATTCCGTCTGAATCTGTTGCCCTGGCTGTTGTAGAAGAAACGGCTCACATCGTCGTAACCGAGACGAAAAAAGAGGTCGATCGCCCAATTACGGAAATACAACCGATTTTGAAAGAATGGGGCGAAAAGCGAAATACAGAGGGCGAGGACGGCTCCGAAGGGGTTCCTACTGAACAGCGGCCACGCTTAGAGGAGTCGACTGTGGTTGCTCCCTTTGTTATCGAGCCAAAGATAAAAAATGTGCCGATCTCCTCTAAAGCGTCTGCTTTGAAAGATCCAGCCGTGGCCCTAAGCCTGGCTGCCTCGTTCTCCTTGCCGGCAGACAGGGCAACCTTTCGTTCTGAGCCGGATTTGGTGACAGTAGCTTTAGCCGCCCAGTCGACTCTTCTGGTACGTGACACTTTGGTTTGGTTTACACTTGATATTTCTCGGCATATGATGATCCTTTGTTTTGCAGACGGTTGGAAGGATTACAGAATTGGGCCGCTGCCAACATGACGCTGTGGAAAGGATTGGCCATTTGCAATCTGAAGTCGAGGGTCAAAGGAGCAAGGCGGAGTTTGAGGCGATGAGAGCCACCATGGAAAACGCACGGGCTAAGGCCGAGGAGGAAAAGGCAAGGACGGCGGATTGACTCAGAGCTGATGCTGAGAAGAGGGCAAATGCGAGCGAGGAATCACTCAAGTTAGCCAAGGAGGCGCGTGCCAAGCTCGAGGCCGAGTTTGAGGAGTTGAAGCAGGCCAAGGAGAAAACCAACTCTGAGTCTTCGGCGGCGTTCGAGGCCGAGAAAAACTCCGCCCTTCAGGACTATGTAGAAGAGGTTCTCAAATTCGAGAATCGGAGGTTCAAACACGACTGGCTCAAAGCCCTTACGAGCAAGTGGATGTTAAGCTGCTTGAGTCTGACCCTGAGACTTGATTTGGAAGACATTCTAGTTTTGCTAGGCTTTTCTTACTTTTAATGTCTGTTTTTTGTCTAGTAGATTTTCGTCTATTTTGGATTTTCATATGTAAAATGTCCGCTGTTAGCACTCAATTTTATGAATGAAAATTTTATATGCTTTTCTAGACATTTTTCATATTGTTTGTTGTATGAGTAGACAATTAGGAGCATCAGTAGTTAAGACAAAATTTCAAGACTACGTGAGCCGGCAGGCTTAGGAATCGAATAACACTTTGATGATGATTCTTGTGTTGATGAATCGATTCGTGGAACGGCTGGCGCATTTGAGCCGAATGGATTGATGAATCTGCCCTTGCCCCAGCGGGTCCACAATCGCATCTCGCCGAATAACATTTTCATAATTCTTGTGTTGATGAATTGATTCGTGGAGCGGCTGGGTCATTTGAGCCGAATAGATTGATGAATCTTCCCTTGGCCCAACGGGTCCACAATCACAGCTCGTCGAATAACATTTTCATGATTCTTGTGTTAATGAATCGATTCGTGGAGCAGCTGGGTCATTTGAGCCAAATAGATTGATGAATCTGCCCTTGGCCCAGCGGGTCCACAATCCCAGCACAGCGAATAACACGTTGATATCGATTCATGGAACGGCTGGAGTATGCGGGCCAAATAGATTGATGAATCTGCCCTTGCCCCAGTGGGTCCACAATCGCAGCTTGTCGAATAACATTTTGACGATGATTCTGGTGTTGAAGAATCGATTGGTGGAACGGCTAGGGCATGCGCTCGGCGCCGGGTTGTTTGGCGCTTTGACATTAAGGTGATTGCCTTGGAGGTGCTGCCCCCGCAGGTAATAAATGGGCGTGTACTTCGTGAACGAGGGTCCTATTTACGTGCTCAGTCAGCAGTTCAGTCCAGCTCTTTCGAGGAAGATTAAATAAGCGCAAATGTCAGATAAACTTTCCTTCAACAACAGAGAAGAAGTAAAGACGCTACCTGAGCTGGGACAAGCAATGAGTCGAAGCGGTGAGCCTTCACGCACGGAAAATAGGACTTTGAGGGATCGGGAAAGACGCCAATCTCCTCATCATCGGAGTAGGTCGCCCAGGAAGGACAAACAACCTCACCGTAAGTCCCCTCAACTCGATTGGGGCCCCGCATTCAGAAATTGGAGGCTCGCGTCGAGAAAGCCGAGCGCGAACTAAGGAAAATCAAGTCTGCGGCGCCCCAATCGACTAGCCACCCCAACTCGATTGTTGAAGAGAGGGTTACTCAAAGGCTGATTAATGATGCGATCGCTGATCGAAATACGGCTAGCATGTTTGCGATCGAGACTGCGAGGACAACGGCCTATGAAAAAAGCTTCCATGACGGCCGAAAGATCAGAATTTAGAAGACCAAGGAGGAGCTCGCCGAAGAAGTCTGCCGATGCGAAAATCGCGGATTTAAGCACGGTTGGATTAAGGCGCTTCAGCAAGTAGAGAGTCTCCGGGCAGCAGGGCTGGATTCGGCGTTTCCGTTGTATTAACAGAATGATCTTTCCTTCTCTGCATTTGAAATTGAGAAAAGCGATGACGAAGAAGACGACGAACCGAAGAAAACTTTGTAATACTTTGTAATGCTTTATAAAAGTGAAGTTATGTATTTGCTAGCTGAATTTAATAAAATGCTTGATTTTCAGTTCTTTGTAGTAGCGCACTTGTTATTTATATTAGTACGTCCTTTATTTATATTAGATGCTTGTGCGGCTTGAACATTCTTATTCGGAATTTGAAAATTTTGTTCGGTACATGCGTAATTTCTGCGGGTCCTTTTTCAGCCCGAAGATTTGGATTGACTCCGAACTCGAAGACTCCAATTGGTCGATCGTGATATCCATGAAGGGCGCTCCGAATCCGGAGGATTTCTCGGCCTAAAGACGTCTTGCGCCAAGGGTGCTCCGAATCTGGAGGCTTTGATTTGGCCAATCGTGATATCCACGAAGGGCGCTCCGAATCTGGAGACTTTCTTGGCCCAAAGACACCTTGTGCCGAGGGCACTCTGAATCCGGGGGCTTTGATTTGGCCAATCGTGATATCCACAAAGGGCGCTCCGAATCAGGAGGCTTTCTCAGCCCAAAGACGCCTTGCGCCGAGGGCGCTCTGAATCCGGAGGCTTTGATTTGGCCAATCGTGATATCCACGAAGGGCACTCCGAATTCGGAGGCTTTCTCGGCCCAAAGACGCCTTGCGCCGAGGGCGCTCCGAATCCGAAGGCTTTCTCGGCCCGAAGACACTTTGCGCCGATGGCGCTCCGAATCCAGAGACTTTGATTTGGCCAATCGTGATATCCACGAAGGGCGCTCCAAATTCGGAGGCTCTCTCGGCCCAATGACGCCTTGCACCGAGGGCGCTCCGAATCTGAAGGCTTTGATTTGGCCAATCGTGATATCCACGAAGGGCGCTCCGAATCTGGAGGCTTTCTCAACCCAAAGACTCCTTGTGCCGAGAGCGCTTCGAATCCGGAGGCTTTGATTTGGCCAATCGTGATATCCACGAAGGGCGCTCCGAATCCGGAGGCTTTCTCAGCCCAAAGACGACTTGTGCCGATGGGGCATCTTTGAACTACGTGTGATAAATGAACAGGCATCTTTGTATTACAGAAGAAAAAAGATGTACATAGCATTATGTCCCACAAGTCGGGTTAATGATAAAATTTGCATAAATGCGTGGAATTCCAAGGCCGTGGCAGACTCCTTCCTGACATGTCTTTGAGCCGATATGCCCCTACTCCTGCGATCGAATCAATCTCATAGGGGCCGTCCCAATTAGGACCTAATTTTCCATTGGCCAGTTTCTTGGCAGCTGGAAGTACCTTCTTCAGGACCAACTCTCCTGGTGTGTAGCGGCGCAGCTGAACACGTTGATTGTATGACTTTAGCTAGCTGCTGTTGATACCGCGCCATGGATGTGAGGGCACGGTCTCTTTGTTCTTCAATAAGGACCAAGTCCAAGGCTAGCATCATATCGTTTCGGCCCATATCGAAAACTGCCGATTTCAGGGTTGGGAGGCCGATCTCTAGGGGTATGATGGCCTGGGTTCTGAAGCAGAGAGAAAATAGGGTTTCCCCAATAGACCGCCTTGGCATAGTTTGATGAGCCCATAACACACTTGGCAATTCCTCGACCCATTTGCCGTTGGCCTTTTCTAGCCTCTTCTTGATGCCGTCCAAGATAGATTTGTCAGAGGCTTCGGCCTGACCATTGTTTTGTGGATAAGCCGGGGTAGAAGAGTAAGGCCGTATACCGTACTTGCTGCACAGCTCTCGGTAGATGCCACAATTGAATTGGGTGCCGTTGTCTGAGATAAGTGCTCTTGGAATATGCCGAACCTTGTTATGATGTTTCTCCAAATGGTTCGCTTCATGTCGGTGTCTTGGATGTGGGTTGGTGCATCTGCTTCTACCCATTTTGTAAAATAATCTGTCGCGACAATCAAAAATCGCTTGTTACTCGGGGCACGAGGCAGTGGTCCGACGATGTCGAGTCCCCATTGGGCGAACGACCATGGACTGGTTATGGAGCTCAGCTCTTCAGTAGGCAAGTGGGTTAAAGGAGAGAACTTCTGGCACTGTTCGCACTTTTTCACGTAGCATTCGGCATCTGCTCTCATTATCGGCCAGTAATATCCCTGCGTCACGGCTCGGTGGGCCAACGACCGCCCGCCAGAATGGGCGCCTCAACTGCCCTCATGTATTTCATTCAAAAACACTTCGACTTTGTCTGGGTGCAGACATTCCAAATACGGCCCAGAGAGGGATTTTTTATAAAGCCTTCCTTGCGGGTCCAAGTAGTAACGCAAAGCTTTGTTTCGCAGCTTGTGCGCTTCTTTCCTGTCTTCTGGGAGCTGTTCGGAAGAGAGGAATGCGGCAATGGGATCCATCCAACTTGGTCCAAGTTCTACAACATTGACCTAGAATTCCTCCGAAGAGCCAATGCTCAGCTTTGGGATGAATCCTACCTCGATGGTTCGTTTAATCTCTGAGTTGATGGCGGAGGCTAGGCAAGCAAGGGCATCTGCATGTGTGTTCTGATCATGTGTTATCTGGTTCAGCTCATGATGGTCAAATTTTTCCAGCAAGGAGTTGGTCGTTTTCATGTAAGCCACAATACGGTCATTTCTTGCCGCGTACTCCCCCTTTAGCTGATTGATCACCAGTTTTGAGTCACAAAATACAAGCAAACGCCGAGCGCCCAGAAGATGTGCATTCCTCAAACCGGCTAGAAGAGCCTTATATTCGGCTTCGTTGTTTGACTCTTTGAAGCCGAGCTTGACGGCCTGCTCAATTATTGCGCCATTCGGAGCCATGATCACAACTCCTGCTCCGCTACCCCGCTGGTTGGATGATCCATCACAGTACAACTGCCAAATGTCCCCGACATAAATCCTCTAGTTTGGCTCCGATTGACTCTCCTCAATGGATTTGAAATCGGCAAGACCCCCAGTGAATTCGGCAACAAAGTCGGCAAGAACCTGTCCCTTGATTGAAGTTCTCGGTAGAAACTGAATGTCGTATTGGCCGAGTTCAAGAGCCCACTTTGAAACACGTCCTGACGCTTTCGCACTTCGTAGTACTGATCGGAGGGGATAGTCTGTTAGCACCCTAATGCTGTGGCCCTGGAAGTAATGCATTAGTTTTCTTGCCGCCATGACTAGGGCAAGGATGAGTTTTTCTAGCGGAAGGTAGCGTGTTTCGGTGTCAACCATAGCCTTGCTCACGTAATACACTAGCCGCTGCTCCCTCAGCTCTTCCTTTATCAGTACGGTGCTGACGGCCCTGTTGGAGACTGCCAAATACAAAATGAGCGGGTCACCAACAGCAAGTGTTGACAAAAGTGGTACTGAGCGAAGGTAGGTCTTGAGCCCGTTGAAAGCGGCTTCGCATTCGGCGGACCATTCAAAAGCCTTGCCCTACCGTAGTGTATGAAAGAATTGTCGGCAGTGATCTGTGGACCGACTGATGAACCTGTTGAGTGCAACAGCCATCCCCATCAACTTTTGAACCTCTTTTACCGAACGTGGGGAGCCGAGTTCCAAGATTGTTGTAATTTTCCTTGGGTTGGCCTCGATTCCTCGGTGGTTGACAATGTAGCCCAAGAACTTGCCGGAGCTGATTCCAAACGCACATTTAGAAGCATTCAGCTTCATTTTGTATTTTCATAAAATGCCGAATGTATTCTCTAGATCAGCTATATGATTATGTTCTTCCTTGGACTTGACCACCATGTTATCAATGTACACTTCCATAGTGCGGCCGAGTTGCTCCTTGAACATGGCGGTGACCAGTCTTTGGTAGGTTACCCCTGCATTCTTCAGCTCAAAAGGCATGACCTTGTAGCAGTAGGTTCCTCTTAGGGTGAGGAATGCAGTTTTGTCCTGGTCTTCTGGATGCATGGTGATCTGATGGTAGCCTCTGTAAGCATCGAGGAAGGTCATACGTTGATGGCGAGCCGTCGCATCGACAAGTTGGTCGATTATGGGTAGGGGAAAACAATCTTTAGGGCAGGCTTTGTTTAGGTCGGTAAAATTGACACACACTCGCCAAGTCCCATTTTTTATCTTCACCACCACTGTATTAGAGAGCCACGTAGGGTAAGTTACTTCTCTAATTGCCCCGATGGCAAGTAGCATGTCAACCTCCTCAACAATGGCGGCAGTGTGTTCTGCGCCTGACCGCCGACTTTTCTGAATAATCGGCTTGCATTTTGGATCGACATTCAACTGGTGCTGAGAAACTGACGGATCGATACCTGGCATCTCATACGGAGTCCAAGCAAAGACATCCAGGTTATTGAGCAGGAAAGAGACTAACTGTTGTCTATCGGCCTGATTCAGGGAGGAGCCGATCATGAAGAACTTGTCCGGGCTTCCATCGATTTCAACTCGGTCTAAACCTTCCGTGGCCTTTTCATTTGGGAGCCGCCTAACATCATCGAGGCTCTCTTGATCCAGGACCTCAATGGAATTCACCTGCAGTTCCTTTGGTGTTTTGGCAGCAAGGAGATAACATGCTTGTGCCGATTTCTGGGAACCGCGGATTTGCTCAATACCGCGCTCCTTCGGGAAGCGTAGCAGCTGATGGTAGGTGCTTGGCACGGCTTGCATTGTATACAACCAGGATCGTCCCATGATGAGATTATACGGCGATGGCAACTTGACGACCAAGAATTCTACATCCACTATTCTGGAGCCTGCTCGAACGGGTAGCCTGATTTTCCCTAACGAATACTCTGGATTGGCATTGAAGCCGAATAGTGGATAAGGGGCCAGAGAGAGATCGGATTCGAAGAAGTCGAGTTTGGTAAAAGTCTTATAGTACATAGTCTCCGGAGTGCTCCCCGGATCAATGAGTACACGCTCAACTGTGAACCGGTTTACGCGTAACTCGATTATCAAGGTATCAATGTGGGGCAATGCTACTCCGGCCAAATTTGAATCATCAAAAGTAATGCCCTTGGCTTCGTGAGGCCGTTTAGCCGGGGTGAGTTGGTTCTGAGGTTCAGACTCTGACTGGATCGCGTGCACCGCTGATGACATCAGCAGGCTGTATATTATGTGGATTATGCCGGGCGGAGGTGAATCTTGTCTCAAGGCTATTGCTTTGTTTGGGACCGCCGGTGCTTTGAATTTCTTGGGTAGCACTGCGTTTGTAATACGTCGTACAAAAGGATTATGTTGATCTTCATCCGAGTTGTTTTTTCTTCGCTTAAGCCTTATACGGGGCCTCTCTTCAAAAGAGCTGGAAGTTTTAGCTCGTCTCTTCTTCTTGAGCTCCGGGGGTAATGAGTCGGAGTTACTATCAGTGTCTTGTTTTTGGGCTTGAGATCATCGACCATCTGTCCTCACGGGTTGCTCCGGGCCTTAGTGTGCGGCTTGTTTGGACTTCGCCACCTCCGGGGCCAAATCCTAGCGGAGACGCTCGTTCTCTGCGCTCATGTTCTCCAACCTCCATTCGTTTTGCTTTGCCTGTTCCATGATCGCTTGTATTGCTTCATGCTCTGGAGTCGAAGGTGAGGCGAAGTTCAGGGCGCGTCTTACGGGGATGGTTTTCGGTCCAAGCATGTGAGGTCGTCTCTCTGCGTGGTTTCATGAATGACTATCGGAGGGTCCTTCGTTACGCCTGCCATGGATGTGTTTGAGTATTCCCACAGACGGCGCCAGTTGTGGAGAAGTGGTTTTTGGAAATACTCTTCTGATCTTGGGGAGCGCTCGAGATCCTTCGATAGTCACCTGAAAGGAAATAAACACTCCGGTCGAGCGTGCCGGAATTAGCACTCCGACAGGCAAGTTAATCCCAAGCTCTAGGTTACTTATATTCTAAGTTAAATACCACAATTATCACACATACCTTTCCAAGATTGCAGGTCTCCTATTTATAGTATTCTCCTTGGGTCTGGGAGCTTGGCCCACTCCTAGCCCCTATAATGCATTCCTATACGACACTTATTAGTAGGAACGTCGGCTCTTCTACTCGGCCCCTCAATTTGATAGGGTAAATGCCGAATAAAAGTCATGTTCGGGGCCGACCTGTCTTACTCTCATTGATCCAGAATTTATTCGGCTCCCACACCGGTTATTCTCAAACATTCTACAGCCAATGGGCCTATCTAGATTGCAGAAGTTATCCCTCTTCGGCCGGACCCTGTCGGGTATAGCGACCATCTGGTATGCTAAGCTTGAAGACTCTGTGAAAAGAAATTGGGAGGAAATAGCTAAGACCTTCATTGCACAGTACTCTTATAATACTCAAATCAAGGTCACTACTCGTGATCTCTAAGCGACTCGCCAGGATTCAAAGGTGGGCTTCTCTGATTTTGTGACTCGGTCGAAGGCCAAGGCCTCCATGATGACTATCCGACCAGCTGAAAAGGACCAAATCAGAATAGTGGTCCGTAACCGGCAACCAAGACTGTTACAGAAGATGATAGTCTTACCTCTGTCTACTTTTGCTGACCTCCACAAAATAGGAGTGCAAATAGAGGATGCAATGAAGCAGGCTTTGATAGACCACAAGAGGGAGCAGCCCAAAAGGGCTTTCACACACAGTTCCAATGCGACTACGGGTGGTAGTGCAGCTGCAAGGTCTTTCGATGTGGGTATGGTCACCACCACACCTAAAACTGCTGACTCCTTTGCCGGTACATCCAATACAACTTCACAAACCTCAAGCCACCAACCCCGAGGCCAAAGGGTCGTCACCCCACTGTACATGTCCTTATCCAAAGCCTTAGGGGTCTTGATCAAAAAGGGGGCACCTTAAGCCACTAGAGCCTCGCCCCCTATCCGATCCTCTGCCCCCGAAACATAACCAAGCCAAATACTGCGCTTTTTGCCAACAGCATGGTCACGACACTGATCCATGCTTCAGATTGCATCATGAGATTCAAGATCTCATTGACAATAAGGTGATAGTGCCCCCTCAAAAGCCTAACATCACTACAAATCCCCTCCCACCACATAACCAGGCCCCTCTACCTCTGCACGTGAACCTTATACAAACACTGGTCGTCCCTTACAACCCCAGTATATATATCACCCCTTCCCATCTACCCAAGCCGGCGTTGTTCATCCTGGAGAGCATGGACTTGTGCATGATGCACACATCAACATTCCAACCCGAACCCGTGGTGGTGACGATAGTAGAGGAAGATAGGTTAGCCTTGGTGGAGAATGAGAATACTGGTCCAGTGCCGGAGGGCTCCGTGGATTTATCTGAGGAAGGATACAACCCGTGCTGCTACGTTGTGCCAACCAATCAGGCCAGACCAGATATAGAGTTGCCAATAGGAATGGAGGTCAGTGTAGTCCAGGAGGATAGCCCGAGCCAAGTGTAGACGTCCCCGAACGCCCCGGGAGGATGAGTCCCGTTCTGTTCATATTGGGCTTACTACAGTTCGGACTCAAATTGTCACGGTTCTTAATCTGAACCAAAGAGTCCAAATCCGACAAATCGTTTTGAGAAAAAACAGATTTTTAGAAAAGAAGTGCCAAACATGGACTGCTTTGCCAGATACAGAGTCGCCACCTAAATACTTTATTTTGGAAAATTTAGGAAACCCTAACTCGTTGCCAAAGGCCACGTGTCCTTCATCACCAAAGTTGCCTCGGCTCGGGAACTTGGGTACGATTGGGGAAGGTCAGCTATGAGCACCCCCTCTCGCTCGATCAAAGATCGGCCTCTACTAACCTTGATATCTTGTTTTGAAAGCATTATGTGTTCTTATTTCGGTTATTAGCCTAGAATTACCATGTTATGCGCATAGCAAACAAGTATAGACCAAATCGCCTAAATTGGAACCAAACATTACATGTTTGTTTTGAAAGTGGTTTGCTACTCGCAAGTAGGCTAAAATGCAGGTTTTGCCACCCTCAAGTGGGCTTTAGAAAAGATGGTTTTGCCACTATCTAGTGGGCTTAAAACTCACAGTTTTAATGCATTATTCTAATTTAGGTAATTAAACCTCCATTCACAGGCATTCAAGCAGTTATATCACATAAGCAAATAGCCTCATGGTAAGCATGTTGTCATGTTAACATTCACACTCATGTGAGATGCTAAAGCATAAATGCTCACCTAGTATTCCGTGCCAAAATAATGAACTACTTAGGAATCATATGCATGATCCTAGTTCATGTTACGTGCCTAATGCGACACATGCAAAATGCAACTACAATAGGCTCGACTATTCTAAGATGACATATGATGATGCTACAACTAACACATATTCAACTTGGAATTGAAATACACTGCAGTTAGTATGATGCACCGAGCCCGGTGCATGCAAGACAAATGTATGGATGCAGGCATGCATAGCATAAGGTATGCTAATTTAAATATGACCTAATACTAACCATCAAAAGCAGGTAAGCAAAAGGGAGAAAGAAATGGGGGTTGCAAGACATGCACACACGCACCCACACTTATTATAAATTTGCCCTAGCTCGGAGGGACCAAAAGAATAATACAAACCGAATAAGCAATTAACTACTCTAGCTAATTAAATATTACAAACCCTTAATTAATTAAACAAATTAACTAAGCTACTAAAGTAGTAAAACAGCCTCAGGAAGAGGGATGAATGCATGCTCGGATTGGCTTTGCTCGGAAATCCATTGCCATGACACATGTTGCCTCTGTTTTCCCTGCTCTGCTCCTCTGAGAATGGCACAACTCCCAAGGAACACTCTCTGGGCATTGGGGAACACCACCAGCCAAGATAAATCATCACTGGCCATAGTAAGATGGCCATCGACCGTTTGTTGGGCTATCGGCCATCCATATTTGGTCGGTCGGCAGTATAGATGGCCGGCCGGCCAAAGCTTCCGGAAGAATCCTGTTTCGACAGCAGCAGAGGACAAAACAGGGCATGGCAATGCATTTCAAGCAAATGTACGTACCAACACATCCCCTATCATGTTTATGACTCAAAGGGACATGGTTCTTGGCTCTCGGAACACCAATCGCGCATTTCAATGTGTGATGGCCCAAGGGACCAAGTTATGCATTTTCATGTCAAATGAAATGCAAACCAAATAAGCACATAAAGGTCCAACCTCTATCACTTGATTTCAAGAGGCAAGGCATACATGTCCAATGCAATGCAACCTAGGCATGGAGGCTAAGTATGTAACATGAACATGTGGCAAGCATACCAAACTCTGAAATTGCATAAAATAGAGGTGCCAAACCAACCAATTAAAGCAAGCAAAGCATGCTCATGACATCACACATTCAAGGCCTACAAGCTAGAATGCAAAGGGACTATACAAAGCATGTTGAGCATGACCAAAGCAACTGAAAACAGAGCTAAAGCACATTAAAACATACACAAAGGCTTCACAAAGCTTGGCCAAAATCATGCTAGAACAAGGGTCAAAGCCTAAAGCATGTTAAGGCAAATTTATGGCATTGCAAGACAAGCATGCTAAGCATGCGAGGTGTGTTTAAACCAACATGAAACAGAGGTAATATATGGCAAAATATTACCAAATAATAGTTAAGGCATGGCCAACATGGACCTAAACTAGGTGCTCACACATGAGGCAAAAATGGCCCTTTTTAAGGACAACAAGGAGAGGGGGTGACCCTCTCCTTCTTAGGACCCTAAACCACCATCCTCACCACTGAAATCCCTCAAGATTTCAGTGGTGAGAAGGGCCAAACAAGGTGGTCCCGGAGCTCACCAAAATGGCACAAAAATAAAGCCTAACAAGGCTTAAGAGGGGTCAAACAACCCCAAAGCTTAAAACACCCTTAAACAACAATTAGAGCTGGAAAAAACAAGGCTTTTATATGTTATACACAAAGTCTAAAAATGGCCGCAAGATAGGCAAAAAACTATGCAAATATGGGGTAAAAGGGGGTAAGTTCTTACCCTTGTTGACCTTCTTCAAGAATGATGCTCCAGCTGGTCCTCAGAGCTCAAAACCAGTCAAGAACACCAAGAACAACCCTCTGGCCCCTCAGAAACCAAGAGAAGGTGTAGAACTAGGTGTTTGTGCATAAAAGTAAGACAAAAACACACACAAGGCAAAAGAGAGAGAGAAATATAGAGATAGGATAGAGACACTATGACCTAACCCTAATATCAGAACTCCTCTGGCTTTTTTTTTTGTAACCCTAATGGAGGGAGAAGATGCCTCCTCTTATAGAGCTTCCCTCATGCAAAGCTTCTCAAGTAAGCTAGTCAAGAGGGAGATCCCTCCATACACGTGTATGGAGGGGAACAAAGTGTATGCCAGCTAGCACAGCTGGCATAAAAATATCTGCAAAAGCATATGAACAGTGGTCGGCCGATCAAAAATGCAATTTGACCAAAATAGATGGCCGGTCGACCATCTAGAGTTTTGGTCGGCCAAACATTTGGCCGATGGCAACAAGACACAGTCGGTGGTCTCAAGCCATGGCCGGTGGAGTGTGGAGGTGGCCAACAAGGCATTCCCTGCCCTCCAAAGCAAAAACACAAGTGTTTGGTGCAAGACCAAACACAAAACAGTCGAATCGAGAGATCCTGAGGCAAGGCACGTAGCCGAGACCTCCGGGAACTCAAGACGAACACAAACAAGGATGATCACCGAGTGTTCAAACGGTGACTTCCAAGTCTTGAGGACGGTCAAAAATGGGGTGTCTACACCAAGGTCTGGACGGTTTAGCAGAGTTAGGAGAAGACTTAGAAAATCTGCAGTTCTACGATGAACAAGATCCAGGGAATGTACAGATCGACTAGTTTGATCTGAACGGGTCGGCAAACAATTCAGGGTGGCTTAGTGATGAACCTAATGTGGTTGAAGAACTTCAACCAAAGCTGGAATAGCTAGAAGTAGGAACTGCTACAAGGGCTGGAACCGTCGAGGACAAGGGAAAATTGCCGGAGAGCACCGATATTAAGAATTCAGCTTAGGAATCAGGTATTATTAGTATTGCTAATACGGAACAAGAAACCGCACTGAAGCGGTTTGAACAGGAAAGGGACGAGAATGACCAGAAGGCTGGAAAAGCCCAAGGCCCTACGGGGAATGATTGTGATGTTGACGTGGGAGTAATTACAATAGAATCGGACAATTGTTTGTCGGTTGTCGGAGAAGTATGGTGGGAAGATGATGATTTGCATCTTGCCCACACTGATGAGGATTGGGGTCAAGACCTGCCGAATAACACTTGGTACTTTGAGGAGGTGGATCATATGACCAGAAGTGGGCGGTACTTCAAGCACCTGCACCTGGTCCAACCCGAAGCATCCGGAAAGGACAAGGAAGCTGAAAAACAGAGGGAAAAACTGTTAGAGGAGGAAGCTGTACTGAAGCAGTTAAAGAAGAACCAAGCGGACATGTCTATCTGGGGGTTGCTTATGGCTTCGTGCGTGCATCGGCAGGTTGTCTTGTTAGTAATGGATAAGGCCAAGCTGTCTATCGACACGGCCCTAGAACAATTAGTGGGACTTGTTTTTCCCGGGAGGTGCTTCGCCAACTTTGACCTTCTCGAATAAGGAATTGCCGCTCGAGGGCTCTGCGCATAACAAACCCTTATACATCTCAGTTGAATGAAGAGAGAAGTGGGTGCCGGTTGTATTGGTTGACATTGGGTCTATGATCAATGTTTGTCTGTCGCGTACGGTCTATGCTATTGGCTTGAAGCCAGTGGACTTTACACTTATGGCCCAGGTGATCCGGGCGTACAACAACGCGAGCAGAGAAGTGATGAGAACAATTCAGATCAGAAAACAGGTCGGGTCAGCACAACAGGATATTGAGTTTCATGTCCTAGATGTTTCGGCCGCTTTCAACTTACTCCTTGGATGGCCGTGGTGTAGACACCCCATTTTTGACCGTCCTCAAGACTTGGTTGTGCTTGAAGGTACATCCAACCACAAGTTCGATTGCTCGTTGAATGCTCGACTTTCGCAGTGGAACGTCATAGGTTTGAGCTTTCCAAACCTTGTATCCTTTCTGCCCCATTTTGGGACCATGTGTTGGTCCTTTCAACATGATTCTCATGGGGCACTGCCGACCATGCTTCTTCCCCCGCCTGCTACTGATGATGCTTGTTGGCCATTAGTGAGGCATTGTAGGCCACTACTGATGGCCGGCAGAATACTTGTCTCAGCAGGTTTCACGCCAGATCTTTTGAGCCAGCTGGTTTTCACCCATCTTCCCTCCATGTATGTAGGGACGAAGCTCTTGCCAAGCTTGTTTAACAAGCTTTGCATTGCCCTCCTCTATATGAGGAGAGGCCCTTCCTCTCTATCAGAGGTTCAGCAAAAATTTTAGAGAAGTTGTCTCTCTCTTTCTCTCTATATATATTTCTCATTCTCTCTCTCTCTATATTGTGTTTATTTGTGCTCTAAAGTCCATTTTTCTTACACTTTTGCACTACAACACATAGTGATACACCACCATCTTTGAGCTGAGGTTCTTGGGAGTGTTACTTGAGCACTGAAACTTAGTTTTTGGCCTTAGAGGTTGCTGGTTTCGAAGTTGCTCTTCAAGGGTGAGTATATTCCCCTTTTTAGTATTTATTTGTATATCATTTTGGCCATCCTTGCATATTGTTTTAGGCCTTGCTTCCAACAGAAAAAAAGTTCAGTATTTAAGTTCTTTTGATGATTGTTTAAGGCCTCTTTGGTGTTTAGGGTGTTCTACCCTGTTGCATGCCTTGTTTGGCCTTGTTTTGTGCCATGCTTTGAGGCCTTTGAGTTAGTCTTTGTTTGGCCTTTTAGACACTGAAATCCAGTGGATTTTCAATGGTAGGCATGTGGTTTTGAGGCCTAAAACCAGAGGGGGGGTGACCCCCTCTCTTTATGTTTTGTTTGCTTGAGTTATTGGCCTATCAAAGGAGCATGTACCCCTTTACTTTTGAGGCTTAGTTCAGGCACTTTTTTGTGACTTTTAGGACCTGCCTTAGCTCTATCCATGGCTTGTTTGGTCACATTGTCCATGCATCTTGTATGTGTAGTGTAATCCTATTCGTGGCTCATCAAAGTAGCATGTCTTGCTAGCATGTATTGCTCCCATTTCAATGGATTTTTGACCATCATTTGGCATGTCATAACTCTGTCTAAAGTTGGTTTGGTAGTCTCTTGAGTGGCTCATGTACTTGTAGAACAAATCTTGCTTACTAGCCTTGTGTGCATGTTGATTTGGCTCATCATTCTAGCATATTTTGGCTTCACACCAGCATGATTTTATTCTTATTTTGGGCTGTTCTAGGACTATTTTGGGCTGCCATGGTCATATCACTCATGTTTAGTGTAGCTATAGAGCAAGTGCTTTGACTAGCCTTGAGTTTTAAGGGAGCTTGCATGCTTAACTTGTGATGTTTTCATGCTTTGGAATCATTTGAAATGTTATATCAGTGCATATTTCATGGTCATACACTTGCCTTTGTCATGCTTTCAATGCATTGAAGAGTTGGTGTTTTATGCCTTATGAATGGATCATTATGCATGCCTCTATGCTTAGGTCTTTGGGATGCCATCTCAGTGGGTTTTTGGGCTTATTTTGACATGACATAACTCTGTTTTATGTTGTTCAAGTCATGCCATGTTTGGTTTTAATAGGTGTAGTATAACACCTTTTTTGTAGCCTTGCATGCTTCATGTTTTGGCCCTTTGTTCTAGCTTGTAATGGCTAGGTTCAAGCATGTTTTTAGACTCACCTTGACCTGCCTTGGGACTATTTTTGATCCCCTTGCCCCTTTGGGGCTTGCTTTGTATAGCCATGGCTTAAGTCCCTTTGCTAATTTCGAGCTTGGAGCTTTCTTGCATGCTTTATTTGTCTTGCTAGGGTGGTTTGGCACCATTCCATAAATGTTTTCAGAACTTTTTGGTGCTGTCATATACCCATGCTTGTCACTCTTTAAGTGTGCTTAAGAGTCGCATCTTTATGCTTTGATCCTTGAGCCAATTGGCATGCATGCTTGCCTTGCCTTTTCATACTTTTCATACCATCTTTTCCACACTAATGGCCACTGATTTGGAGCATGATTGAGGTCTACTCTTTTGGTCTAAGTCCATTGTGTATGCTATGTATATTGCATTGGGTATGCCACCATTGCATTGAGCATGCTAATTGACATTCGCATTGAGTATGCTAGTTGTTGTAAGCATTAGCATTGTGCATGCCATTAGCTTTGTTAAGTTAATCATATTACCTTGCATTGAGTATGCCATGTAGTCGCATGTTTGCATGCTTAGAACATATTGCATGTTTGTCATGCTTGTGTTGCATTGTTGTTTGGATTAAGTATTAATCCGAGCATAAGAAACGAGGGACGTTTCATACTTCAAGTGATGAAATAATTCCCAGTCGCCGACGCTCTCGATGATACATGATAGGGTTTTAGGCTTTATATGTTTATTTGTGCATTCATTTTACATTGATTTGCACAAGTTGGATCTTCGACCATCATGCATCAAAATGCGTGATTGATGGTCTTGGATCCGATTGTGCCTCTCCCTTGATGTTTCAAGGCGATATGGGGTGGCATAGTGTGTACATACCCTTGGGAGACCCTCCATTTCCTCTGTTTTGTGCTCTACTGTAGCTTGGTGTCACTGCACACCAGTGGCCGGCAGCCTCTCATTATTGGTCGGCAGTGTGCACTCTTGGCCGGCAGGGTGGTCGGCAGAAGCTCCTCATGGTCGGCAGGTCATTGGTGTATTCCTCAACCTGGCTTTGGTAAGATCCAGTAGCTAATTCTTAAGGACACCCTGCAGACAGAGCCTCTAAATAGCATTTGGAGAGCTTTCGGGACGGGAACCGAGCATGCATCTCCAACTTCTTCAAGGCAGAGCAGAGGCAGCCTCGTTTACATATTTTATTGCTTTTCTTATTCATTCGCATGAAATTGTATTAATTAGTTAATTTGTTTATTAATTAAAGTTTTGTAATAATTAGTTGTAGGTAGTTATTTGATTTGGTTATGTATTAATTAATTAGGTTGTTAGTTAGTTGATTTGTATTATTTATTCAGGCCCTCCGTCGAGAGGGCGAACTTTGTAATAAGTGTGCGTGAGTATGTGAATGTCTTCCAACCCCACATCTTTCTCCCTTCTACTTACCTGCTTATAGTGGTTAGATTAGGGCATGTTTTAGTTAGCATCCTTATGCTATGCATGTTTGCACCATTTATCTATATTACATCCACCGGGCTCGGCGCATCATACTAACTGCATTGTATTTCAATTTCGATTTGAATACATGATTGTCAAGTTGCATCTCATATGCGATCTTAGAATACCTGAGCCTATTTCTAGTTGCATTTTGCATGTGTTGCATTAGCCATCTTAACATAGCTGGGATCATGCATTGATTACTAACTAGCTATTGCTTTGGCTCGGAGTACTAGGTAAGCTTTTACGCTATAGCATACTGCATGCGTGTTATTGATTGCCATGTATAGCATGCTTGCCATGAGGCTAACTGCTTATGTGATATAACTGCCTGAATGCCTGTGGGTGAAGGTTGGATTGCTTGAATTGGAACAATTCATTGAAATCCTCGATTTGGCCTACTTGCGAGTACCAAACTTCCAAACCATTTTCAAACAAATGGATATGCAATGTTTTGTCCCAAATTAGGCGATCTAGTCTATACTTGTGTGTTGTGCGCATCACATAGTATGATTAGCTAATTAATCGAAATAAGAACACATGTGTTTTCAAAAACAAGATATCATGCTTAGTATAAGCCGATCTTTGATCGGGCGAGCGGGGGTGCTCATTAAATGACCTTCCCCAATCGTACCCAAGTTCCCGAGCCGAGGCAACTTTGGTGATGACGGACACGTGGCCTTAGGCACGAGTCAGGGTTTCCTAAATTCCCCCAAAATAAAATATTTAGGTGGCGACTCTGTATCTAGCAAAGCAGTCCATGTTTGGCACTTCTTTACAAAAAATCAATTTTCCAAAACGATTTGTCGGATTTGGACTCTTTGGTGATTTATCGATCTTGCATTGCACTTTGCGAGATTAGATTCAGAACCATGACATTTGAGTCCGAACTATAGTAGCAAGCCTGATCCTGGCGCGTCTGCACGTGGCTGCACCAAATGAAAGTTGTTTCTTCCATTCTTCCTCAAATGTTGAAGTACCCCGATGGGAAGGGGGTGGCCATT
This sequence comes from Camellia sinensis, assembly GCF_004153795.1. Classification (NCBI taxonomy): domain Eukaryota; kingdom Viridiplantae; phylum Streptophyta; class Magnoliopsida; order Ericales; family Theaceae; genus Camellia; species Camellia sinensis. Next base: position 491,860 of record NW_021026978.1, read on the forward strand.
GTGTTTCACCTATACATCCTCCGCCTGAGGTCACTACACCAGTACTAGAAATTGTACACGGCGATGAGGATGTTTTCCGATCTAGGTTTACCTTGGCTGAGGTCCGAGTGGTGCAAAATATCTTGGCTATCGATGAGGGGTTGTACGTTAGTGCTCAATCAGTTTACCTCATGAACAAGCTACAACATATACCCGGGATGGGATTAGGAAAGATCGGCCGGAAGGGCGTTACAGCATTGGCTGAAGTGCAACATAACCCCCATGCCTTTGGCTTGGGTTACACGCCCACCAAAGACGACTGGGCGAGGAAAGGGAAGGAAATAGCAGGAAGAGCCAATGCAATGCAAAGTGGGAAGCACTATGAACTTGTGCATAGGCCAATTCAGGGAACTCTGAACGGCTGCTTTGTCCGGGAGAGGGAAGACTTCCCATTTTGCGACTTTCCTGAGCCATGGTTGAACTTTGAGAAACAGCGTCTACCCGGCTTCGAGATTTTCTTTGATTTGCAGCTGTAAGAGAGTGAAGCCACAGAGGAACAGACTGAAATAACTGCTGAGGCTGAACAAAGCATAGAGGGTGAGTCCAACAGTAGTGAACTTGAGATAGGAGCAGCATTGGCATGTCTCCTTTTGGATCCTCCGATCAATCTAGAGAGCTTGGGGGATGACCTAACTGTTTCCATGATCGGAGACCAATCAAGCGTGGACCTTTCTAGTGGTATTCTGGATGCATCTAACGCACCCTCTCTCATATGGCAGCTAGAGGAGGGCTTTTAGTCCAGTAGTTCTGAATCATGTAGTGAGCCAGAATCCAATTCCACATAGTCTGTGGAGTCGGAATCAGATTCTAGTTCTTCTGAGTCGGAGTCTGGTATTCCTGGGGTTGATAACCCGGATGCCGCAGTTTTGTCCAGGTCATATTTTTCCTTTTCTTTTGAGTCAGTTGTAACCGAGGAATTGGATGAGCTGGAACTTTTGAATGTGAATACCACTGCAGTTTCTGAGTACTTCTCTATGCCACTTGTATATTGCGTTGATCATGACTTTCAAAATTTTGATAAAAACGATGAGGTAGGAATTCCTCTGGTTTTGAAACATTTGATTGATCGAGAGGAGGAGAGGTTTGTAAAACCCCTTGTTGATGAAATCATTTCAATTAATGTGGGTATTGAGAAGGATCTGCGCCTGGTCCAGATCGGGTCCATGTTGTCTTCGGAGGAGCGCGAGCGCTTAGTCACTTTATTAAAAGATTTCAAAGATATTTTTGCGTGGTCCTATGAAGACATGCTTGGAATCGATCCTGAGATTGCACAGCACTAGATCCCTCTTGACCCCGATGCCCAACCCATCAAGCAAAAGCTTCGGAGAATACGCTGGTATTGGGCTTTGAAAATTAAGGAAGAGGTCACCAAGCAGATAGATGCAGGGTTTTTGCTAGTATCTGAGTATCTGACTTGGTTGGCCAACATTGTTTCGGTGCTGAAGAAATATGGCAGAATTCGGGTGTGTGTGGATTTTATAGATCTGAACAAAGCTAGTCCCAAGGACGACTTTCCTCTACCGCACATCGATGAATTGGTGGTCTTCACCGCAGGCCATGCGTTACTCTCCTTTATGGATGGATTTTCCGGGTATAACCAGATTCTGATGGCACCCGAGGATAGGGAGAAGACTGCCTTCACTATGCCATGGGGAACCTATTGGTACAGGGTGATGTCGTTTGGTCTGAAAAACGCTAGGGCTACTTATCAACGGGCTACAACCACAATTTTACATGACATGATCCACAAAAAGGTCGAGGTGTATGTAGACAACATGATTGTTAAGTCCAAGGAAAGAGAGGGCCACTACACCGCCTTGAAGAAATTCTCCCAACGGATCAGAGAATATCGGTTGAGGCTGAATCCACAAAAATGCACTTTTGGTGTCATAACAGGGAAAATGCTAGGTTTCTTGATCACACAAAGGGGCATCGAGGTTGATCCTTTCAAAATCAAGGCCCTACTAGAAATGCCACCAACAAGGACTGAAAAGCAGGTGCGAGGCTTTCTGGGTAAAGTGTAATTCATAAGACAGTTTATTGCAAAATTAACCTTGACTTGTGAACCACTATTCGGTCTCCTAAAGAAAGGAAATAAATTTCAATAGGATGACCGATGCCAGTTCGCTTTTGAGCAGATCAAGCAATATCTTCAGAACCCGCCCGTGTTGTCACCACCAGAGTCGAGAAAGCCATTGATTCTGTACCTGTCAGTAACGGGCACAATGATAGGTTGCATGCTTGCTCAGGAATCTGAGGATAGAGTGGAGAAAGCCATTTATTACCTGAGCAAGAAGATGCTGGAATATGAGACCCGTTACACGCCGCTGGAGAAGGCTTGCTTGGCCTTGGTATGGGCTACTAAGAAGTTGAGGCACTACTTGTTAGCTTACTCTGTAATTCTAGTTTCGAGATTAGATCCCATCAAATATCTCTTCTAGAAACCGGCACTTACAGGTAGGCCAGCTTGTTGGTTGCTTCTTTTCTCCGAATTTGATTTGAAGTATGTGACTTGCAAGTCAGTTAAGGGGAGGGCTGTAGCGGAGTTCCTAGCCGATCACCCAGTGGAAGGGATGAAGCAGTAGAATACCTATTCCCAGATGAAGTTATTCTACTGGTCGAGGAAGGGATTTGGACAATGTACTTTGATGGAGCGTCTAACCAGTACGGTTATGGGATAGGGGTGTTGCTGATAGTACCCGACAATTTCAATATACCTTTAGCCTTCAAACTCCGTTTCAAAGTATCCAACAATGAAGAAGAATATGTGGTGTGTATCACTGGATTGGAAGCTGCCCTGGAACTAGGGGCAAAAAGGTTAGACGTCATCGGGGACTCAAACCTAGTTGTTTCTCAAGCAAAAGGAGACTGGAAGGTCAAAGAATATAGGATAAAAATCTATCCCCATACCCTGGATGTTCTGATTCCTAGGTTTGAGAAGCTAACCTTCACGCATCTATTAAGAGAGAACAACAGGATCGCTAACACATTATCAACTCTATCTTCCATGATAAACATCATGTTGGGAGTCTGGATGCGTCTGATCATTATTGAACAGAGGTATATGCCAACCTACGAGTTGATCGCCGTAATAAATGAAGTGCAAGATCAAAACCCCTAGTATTATGATATCTGGAACTTCTTGGAAAATGAGACTTATCCACTAGGGGCAAATGCCAAAGATAAGAGGGCAATACGGCGGATGGCTACTCAGTTTATCATCTGCGGGGGTAAGTTATACAAACATGGTCATCTGGGAATGCACATACAATGTGTTGATGCAGAAGAGTCGAAGCGCCTAATGGAGGCTATCCATGGAGGAGAGTGTGGAGCACACATGAGTGGAGTCATGCTAGCCCAGAAGATTCTCAAGCAGGGCTACTACTGGTCGACCATGGAGGAGGATTGTATCAGGTTTGTTCGGCGGTGCCATAAAGGCCAAATTCATGCCAACCGCATGAACATTCCGCCGTCAAAGCTGTACAACATGCTTTCACCATGGCCATTTTTAGTATGGGAAATTGATGTTACTGGGGCAGTTACGCTGAAAGGCTCGAATGGGCATGAGTATATCCTGGTGGCAATAGACTATTTTACAAAGCGGGTCGATGCCCAATCCTATGCCGTGCTGAAAGCGTTGCATGTAGCCAAGTTCATCAGGAATAATATCATTTGTTGTTATGGGGTCCCGAATGAGGTCATTTCAGATAATGGCTCCCATTTCAAGAGAGAAGTGATCGACTTGTTGGAGAAATACAACGTGGCTTTTCATAAGTCATCCACATACTAGCCACAAACCAACAGAGCTATTGAGGCCGCCAACAAGAACATCAAACACATTTTGCAAAAAATGGTTGAGACTTACAGGGACTGGCCAGGCAAATTTCCATTTGCTCTCTGGGGCTATAGGACTTCGATTCGGACATCTACTGGGGCAACTTCATATTCTCTAGTTTATAGGATGAAGGTTGTTTTGCCGATCGAAATAGAGGTTCTGTGGCTGCGGGTTTTGGCTGAGTGCCAGATAGCAGAAGTGGATTGGCAGCAGAGCAGGTTCGAGGAACTGATGCTGTTCGACGACAGGAGGCTGAAAGCACTATACCATGTCCAAGGATATCAACGCAAGATTGCCAGGGTTTTCAACAAGAAAGTCAAGTCTAGGAATCTGAAAGAAGGCGATTTGGTGCTCAAAGACAACCGAGTTCCAATCCATGACCCTAGGGGCAAGTTCAGACCCAATTGGACTGGCCCTTACATCATTAAATCAATCTGGTTGGGTGGAGCTGTCATTCTTATGGACCTAGATGGCCTAGAACTCTCTAAACCGACCAACATGGACAAGTTGAAGAAATACTACCCTTAAGTGGCTCGCTAAGCCGAAAACCCAGAAGAGTGACCTAGGCAAAAGTTAGAGCACAAAAATTATAAAAAAAGAAAAAGAAAAACTGAGCTCGCAAGGTTGAAAACCTAAAAAGGGCGGCCTTGGCAAAAGTTAGAGCGCAAAAGAAGAGTGTTAATAAACGAGTAAACTCGAACCGAACCACGTAAGGCTTGATTCTTATCTTCGTAATACGTAGGCAACTTCATTCTGAAGCTCAGCCGTAAACACTTCGAACCCCACTGTCTTCTCCCTGAGTTCGTTTAGGTCACCTTTGTCTTTTTTGTATCCGAGAGTTTGGTTGTGATCTTCACTATGAGAACTGGTTACGGTGCAGTGAAGTGCTATTTAGACAAGGGGCAATTTTCCATTTTTGGATTCGGGGTTGTACATCTTGAGGATAGATTCCATGTGTGTCAAGTTGTGATCCTCATCGAAAATGATTTTAAAAAGTTTTAATAAAAGTTGATTTTGTTCAAATTAATCTTTTTACAACTTAGACTATTTTTGGTCCAAAAGGAAAATTTTCAATGCCCACAACTTCAATTTCATTGGTTTCAATACAGAGTTCTCTAGCTCTTGATACAAATCAAAGTTGCTTTTTATTACGTTCAAAAGAAAACTTGAAAGTACATATCAAAACAATAAACTTGGGGCATGGCTGAATCAAGTGTTCCTGCGTCCCCTCCCGGAGCTTGTGGAAGTTTCAGATATTAAAGTAGGCCCGGTTTGCCCCTCATCTTCAAGCAAGCTAGGCATTCGCCAAAAAGGGCGCAACTGAAATTGGGAGCAAGAACCAGAAGTTCCCTAGTCCTCCAAGCAGTGGGATATCGAGCTAATTGTGAGCCCTGGACAAAGAATGGAGTCGGGTACTCTACCCCCTCTTCTAGACAAGTTTGGTCATGTCCAAACTGACGCCTGAACCTGAATGAGAAGTAAAATACATAGTGTGTTAGGACAATCAGTTGAATGCCGGGTTGCCGAGATATGCTATAGCTCATCTCGGGCAGATCAAACCAGGGGCAACGCCAAGCAATGTCAACAACAAACTTGTTGCGCATCTAATTGCACCACCACCCCTCATTCGGGAAATCAACTAGCCGTTGGCGAAAGAAATAGACTCGTTCTGAATATGCAGGGCAAGAGTCCACTACCTTCAACCTGTCCATGAGCCATATTTGGGGAGGGATGAAAGAAAAGAGAGATTAAAGAATAGAGAGGTGTATGTGCAGAGAAAAGTGAGAAAGGGTTTTGAGAGAAAAGAAGAGCATGAGTGTTGAGTGATGTAAGAAACACATATGAGAAGGGTGGGAAACATTACCTGCAAAAGTAGTGGACTTCCTGCGAATTTGGTCGTCTCCAGCCGATGGAAGGCATCCAAGCCCATCAAAGTCTTAGCCAATGCTTGGCCAATGTAGCTCTTGCCCTCTTTCAATCATTGAGCCACTTCAATCAGTCGAATGCTAGACACTCCGAACCTTGGGGCAAGAAGAAAATGAGCCAACATACACAAACATAGGGCATGCTATCGAAAACTCTGCCAAAGACGGTCGCTGCGGTCACCAACGTCAGAAAATCGATGAATCAAACTGGGGATATTCAACTCTCTGTCGTGAACCAAGGATCGGGCATCGTGTAAAGTGAGCCCACACATCCTCCCTAGAGCTTGGATGTGGCAAAAACGGGACTGAGGCAAGATTTCCTTATCACGCCGGGATTCCATCAACACTTGGAATTCTTCAATTGTAGGGCATATCTCTTGCCCTCCAAAGCTGAAAACATGTGTAATCGGGTTCCAACACCTGGCCGTGGCATGGAGAAATGGAAAACACAGTGGAGAATCACTTAGCGGGAATAGTGCATTTATCCCGAAACCCCAGAAATTCACTTTTTCTGAGCCACCCAAAGTTGCAATCCAATTTGAGAGTTTTTTTAGCAAAGAATGGCTCCATTTGTTGGCAAAAATAGAGCTGGAATGAAGAAACTACGAAGTCCCATCTTTTGTAGAAGATAAGGCACTGAGTGAAAAATAGGTGGCAACAATCTGGAGATCCCTCACACTAATGGCCGACCGGCCAGTACTGATGGCCAACGGCCACCTTTTGTAGCCGACCGGCCACCACTGGTGGCTGACAGCATTCTTGTGGTCTTTCTGTGTATTGAGAGTGCTAAGAGCCTGTGTTTTGTTCTGCTCTTAGTGCATTCTCCTGTCTTGTTTTACTAGTTTTGTTGAGTCACTTTTAAGTTGTTTCAATTTGTGTATCGAGTTGTTTCAATTTGATTATCAAGTTGTCGTGTTGCTTATTGAGTTGTATTTGTTTGGCTTTTGCTTGTCGAGTTGTTTCTTGTCGAGTTGCTGCGTTGTTTATCGAGTTGTTATTGCCTATTGTTTATTGAGTTGTCTTATTTTGTTTGTTAAGCGTTGGTCGGCTCATTACCTGATTAAGAAAGTGCCAATATAATGTGCAGTTTTCAATCAAGATCAATCTCGTTTTTATGCTATGCGATGTTATGCGGTGCTCAGAATGCACAATACAACAATTTTTCATTGAAAAGACTGGTTTTCATTCCGATCATGGTCACTTTTTACAAAAGAGTACAAGTTTGTAAAGAAAATAAAACCTGTCTAAAGCTGTACAAAGTGCTAACACTACTAGCAAAAAGAAACTAAGCAAAAATACAAAGAATTAGCGCCTGCTATCTCAGTCTCGAGAGGCCTTCTTCGTTCTCTTCCTGGGCAGAGACTCAGAGCTGTCCCCGTCAGCGCCACTGTCTGTACCTCCCTCTGAACCAGAATCAGAGTCGTCGCTGCCATTTGCCTCGGAGCCTGACATAGTACCAACCCACTAGCAGAACCTGAGCCACTCTCATCTCCGGTTTCCCTTGGATGACTTAGCATGCTGACTCGCTGCCTCCTTGGCCTCACTAGTCTCAGCCTCGTCATCACTCAGAATGGGCTTGGAAGGGCCACTCTCATCTCCGGTTTCCCTGGCTCTGCCTTGGCTATGTGCTGAAGCTTGTCTCCCTCTCCTCTGTGTCACCGGAGGGGGCACTAATGGTCTTATTGCAGCTCCCGCTGGTGCGCCTAATATGGCTGGGATCTGAAAAGGGCAGTTGTCAATATATTAGTCTTAGTGTATGTATTAGATGCAAGGATGGTACGTAGTATGAGTGTAAGCAGAAGTCAAATACAATGTGCGAATGTAGTGTATGAATGTAGTGTTTGAGTGCATTGTATCAAATCAGTGCAGTGTGGAACATATTACAGTTGAAATGCTAATGTATCAGCAGAAAGTTTGATAGCATGAAATGTAAATTGAAGAAAATTACCTAAATTCCGTAGAGGCTGAGCAGACTCAGGTTTCTTTGCACTATCCCCATCAGGGAGGACGCTAGCTCGAGAGCGTCCCCGGTGTACTCTATAGATGCGTGTAAGTGCGTTGAGGTGATCAGTGTTCTATAAGCATAATTGAAATGAATTTAACAAGCAAAATGTAAAGTGTGGTACATACTGGAGTTGGGCCTCGAACCCCGACAAGCTCGTGGCTGGCTGGTGCGGGCTCAATAGGGATCTGGTAAGCCTCCCAGGTATGCCGCCAATAGGTAAGTGTAGTGGGAAGCTCTGGCCAACCAGTCATCTGTCTTGCCTGAGAAGCCCCTCTGCCATAGGCCCTGGCTTCCTTGGTCGCTCTAGGCCCCCATCCTCGCAATAGGAGCTCTCGTTCCCTCACCTCCGCAAACACCTGTCAGAGGTGGCATAAGGTGTGTCTGAATGAAGACTGCATAATCACCCTCAACTCGGAAGTATTTCACCTCGAAGCCCACCATGAACTGGATAACTCTGTCAATAGATAGGATGTCTTCTAATCTCATGGACTCTGGCGATGTCATCGGTATGAATTGAGCAGGCATGACCAGAGACTGGCGTACGACTCTCTCACCAAGGTACCAGGCTCGGCAGATCGGACCCTCAAGTAGAATGAGATAACGAGACATGCCCCAAACCGCATTATACCGGCCTACAACTCCTCTCAATACCATGGCCCATGGTTGCCATGAGATCTACAAATAAAAGTTGTATAGATTGTCAATTGCTGTCAGTGGCTATAATGTGAATCAGAACAGTATGAAAGCAAATGATGATTGTGTTTTAGGTTACCTCATGAGCAGCTATGGTGTCAAAGTAATGTCTGAAGAAAGAAAAAGACTTGCAAGTCCTGCGGTGAAGCTGACCATCATACACCCGTGAATAGGGGACCATCAATGGAACCTCTATCTCTGGCTCTGGGGCAAGAGTCGGGATGTATGCATACACCCATAGCTATGGAGAAAGCACAATGGTATATGATCAATACAATGTATGAACAGATATAAAAGATACAAAGAAGAAAGTATACAGTGTATGAACAGATATAGAAAGTACAAAGCAGAAAGTACATGCGTTGCACAGGTGTAAAGTGAAAAATGCTAAACAAAAAATGCAAAGTGTAAAGAGGGAACTGAGATGTGTACCTTCGAGGCTCGCCAGTAGCCTCCGATCAAGAGTCCGATCCGGTGGGAGGTTGAGCTCATATAGCCGTACAGGGTAGCGAGGCCGGCCCCGCCCCAATTGTAGAAACTAACTCGGGGAAGGACCACTAGTGTGCTCAGCTAGTATAGCCCCACGGTGTTTGCCCTGTTCGCAAACAAGGTGGTGCCGAAAAGGAACATCAAAAAACCCCAAGCGTAGTGCTCTATCTCCTCTACCGTCTCTGGCACGGTCCCCTGGAACCTCTCTTTGAACCAATTATATCTGATCAGGGCTGTCCGGAACAAAGGCGGGCACGTGCCCAGAAGCTCAATCTAAGCAGCCTCCCACTCCCCCATAACAGGATCAAGGGGAATCGGATCACCCCATACGGCTAGGCCTATGATCATGGCAAAGTCGTAAGGGGTCATCGTCATCTCTCCAGTAGTGGAAAGGTGGAGAGAGTTGGTGGTGTCCCTCTATCTCTCCACTAGAGCTCCAAGAAGTGGGTGGCTTGCTATGACTTATGACAATCCATAGCAGAATAAACCGAAGCCTGCCTCGTCAACAATAGCTCGTACTCCAGCGAGGAGCTCATCGTACCAATCTCTAGCCATCGTGGCTTCATAACCCCTGTATACACGGGGGTTACCCTGTGGTAGAGGACAGGTGAATCAATGTTAATACAGTTCGATGAAAAGAAGTGTAAAACAAATGCAATCGCATTGGTGAAAATACAGTGCAAGAGTGTGATTGGTGCAAGAAATGCAAGTAAAGAACATTGGATGTTCAAGTGCATAGAGTTTGTACCTCAACGGCAACGACTGAAAGATGGGAACCTGGCTCCTTCAGTAAGAGATCTGTTGGTGCATCAGTGAAATCAGTAAAGTGCCTAACGCCTCCAGCAGGAAGAATGTGTGTCTGGGGATGATACCTCACCGCTTCAAAAGCCCTCACTCCCAGTGGTAAGGGCTCTAGCTCTGCGTCAAAATCGAACTCTGCCTCGAGCTCCGCCTCTGGAGGAGCCCTATCATGTGAAAAGTCGTCTGCCATCTGGAATATAGATGAAGATGGGAAAAATAGGTGGAAAATGCTGCAAGTCAACTCAAGTCAAACCCTAAGAGAGAGAAAATGGAAGAAAAAGTCAAAGCTCGTTAAAATACGCTAAGCCCAAGAGGAACTCGAGGGGAACAAGCCTCAAGTGGTGAAAATAAAGAAAAAAACACCGAAATTAATTTTTAATCGGTTCAAAATGAAGGGAATCAAGAGGATTTAGTGAATCGACTTCGCGTGGGGCGTTGGAAAATGCGTATAAAACTCGGATCTAGAGAGAAGAATGGTCTAAAGTGAGAGAATTTCGAGCAAGAGGGAGTGTGTAAATGAAGTTTGAAGCCCTATACTTAAAGACCCAAATGTAAAATGACGAAAAAGGGTCGGGCTGCCATCGATGGCTGATCAGCCACCATTGGTGGTCGACAACCCTTAGGGGTGGCTGACAGGTGGCCGACACCTCTCTCTGGTGGCCAACAAGCTTCTAGTGCTCCTCTTTTGTGTTTTGTTGTTGTTTCGAGCGCCCGAAGTCCTCAGTGGAATGCCCTGTCTTTGAGCCTTTGAACCTTGTTTTTTTTGTGCCCTATTTTGGACCGAAACTTGGTGTCTGGACCTCTTGGTGACCTGTCGGCCACCCCCCCAAGGTTGTCGGCCATGGGTTGTGCCTGTCGGCCATGGATGTGGCCGGTCGGCTATCAGTGGTGGCCGACGGCCACCAGTCTCTTTTTCCAAATATTTATTGACAGATGTGCTAGCTGTTGCACACTGAGTTGCATCTTCATAAACGTGTATGGTAGGATGTATCCAAGCTGAATGGGTGTTTTTCTATAAATAGGGGGGTTTCTCCCCCATTTTTGAGGGTTAGAAGATTTAGACAAAAAATATCTCTGTCTCTAGATTTCTCTCTCTCTTGATATTTTGTGCCTTGCAGCTTGTTCCCTCTACACTTTTACATACACTACCTTAATCAAACTTGACCACCTTTGAGTTGAGGTCCCCTGGAGCCTTGTTTGAGCTCTAAAAGGAGGTTTAGGCTTGGATTGTTGCCTATTTTGCGCCTTAGCTTCAAGAGGTATAACACTTGTTATTTAAGATTGCTTTTAATACTTATTTTTCCATCCCTTTTAACTGTTTTGGGGCTGGCTTTGACATGTAAAAAATTCTGTTTTTGAGGCCCAAAAGTGGTGGTTTGAGCCCTTTTGAGTTAGGGGGTTATCCATCCATTTTGCTTCTTAGCTTGTTAAGCTTTTGTGCCATCTTTTCATCACTTTCAAAATAACTTTTTTGGGACTTTTAACCACTGAATCTTAGAGGTTTTTGGTGGTAAAAACCTTGTTTTGAAGTCCAAAATTGGAGGAGTTAGCCTCCCCTCCTCGTGTCTTGTTTGCATGCCTAATTAGCTTCATGAGTTAGCATGTTTTTCTAGCTTCCCTTAGCTTTAGTTGTGCATGTTTTTCCCATTATTTTGGCTCTGTTTTGGGTTGGTTAATTCATTTGAGGCTTGTTTTGTATAGTTGTAGTGTAATCTCCTTCACTAGCTTGGTGTTTTAACACTTTAATCATCATTGCTTTTGAGTTAATAGCATGTTTTAGTGTTGTTTTGCACTTTATTTCAGCACTTAAAATCTCTTCAACCTCCCTCCATTCTTCACTCTTTTGTTTGCTTTGAAAGTGGTTTCAAACCACTTGTTTGCCTAAGTGTGAAATTACGGTATTACACCTAATTGTTTAATCCCTTAAGGGGTTCATTACCAATAGTGTAATGCCTCTTTCATGCCCAAAGCTACTTGAGGTTTGAGCCATCTTTCCATTAGAGGACATTCACTTTTGGACTTAATCGATTAAAGAATGAATCGGTAATGTAAAATGAGTAAACAAAATTGGACAAGTAAAAGAGGCAAGATAAGCATCTTTTGTGTTACATTGCATGTGTTCGAGTCAAACGTTATTTCAAACACGAGGAAAATGGGACATTTCATACTTAAAGTGATGAAATGTGCCACTTTCCTTGGTCACCATCACCCTTGATCATGCATGATAGGGTGGTGGTCTTTTTGAGTCTTGTTTTGCACTCATTAAACTTGTACACACTTGGTTCTTTGGCCACCATGCATGGAAATTGCTTGATTGGTGGTTTGAGGGCCAAGAGTTTCTCTCCTTTGAGCTTGTGTGATAATAAAGGGTGTAAACAATACACACAAACCTGTGAGAATACACCGTTTTGCTCTGTCTGCTCTCTGTTGTAGCAAAAAGAGGAGTTCATATCATCAGTGGCCGATCAGCCACCATTGGTAGCCGACAGGCCCCCTGTCGGCCACTAATGAAAATTGCAATGTGTTGATAAGTTGAAGCAGAGGCATTCTGGAAGTTGGTAGCCCTGTTGGTGTTCAAATGTGCAAACAAAGGTGATCAGTAGCAAGGCAGTGGCTTTTTTCGGGTGGAGGAACCGAGCATGCATGCATCCCTCGCTTCCCAAGGCCATTTAATTGCGTTGTTTAGTTAATTATTGGTAGCTAATTAATTAGTTTAATTTCTTTGTGCTCAATTAGCTTAGTATTTAGCTAATTACTTCGATTTGTAATATTTAATTAGCTTAAAATAAGTTAGTTAATTCGATTCAATTGTTGTAATAATTAGTTAGCTTAATTAGCATAGCTAGTTAGATTACTCATTCGGACCCTCTTTCGTGAGGGCATAATGTTGTAATAAGTGTGTGTGCGTGCGTGTGTGTTTGTCTTCCAACGCCATGTCTTTCTCCCTTTCATTTAATCGTTTTCGGTGGTTAGATTAGGGACATTTTTAATTAGCATACCTTATGCTTGCATGTTTGCATCCATTCATTTGTCTTGCATGCACCGAGGCTCGGCGCATAATTCAAACTGCATTGCAATTTCAATACTTCTTTGAATACATGTTTAATCGCATGTTGTTCAAATCGATCCATATGTCATATTAGTAGCCGAGCCTATTAATTGCATTCTTTGTATGCGTTGCATTAGACGCTTAACATAGTTAGGACTATGCATCTTTCTAACTAGTTTATATTTTGGCTTGGGATACTCGGTGAGTTTTATGCTTTAGCATACTTGTATGAATGTGATTGCCATGTTGCCATGATTAGCATGCTTGCCATGAGGCTATGTGCTTACTTGCTAAACTACATAAATGCCTGTGGATGAAGGCTTGTTGTTTGAATTGGAACAATTCAACGAATGTACATTTTAAGCCCACTTTGTTGTGGCAAATTATGTTTCAAGCCCACTATGTTTGGTGGCAAATTCGCATCTTTTAAGCCCACTTGGGGTGGAAAATTCAAACCATTTTTGAAAACAAACATGAGTTGAATTGTTCTAAGTCTTGCGACTAGTCTATACTTGCTTGTGTGCGTCACATAGTAAAGCTAGTTTAATAACCAGAATAAGAACACATAATGTTTATAAAATATCAAATCATGATTAGTAGAGGCCGATCTTTAATCGGGCGAGTGGGGGTGCTCATTTCAGGACCTTCCCCTCTCGTACCCAAGTTCCCGAGCCGAGGCAACTTTGGTGATGACGGACACGTGGCCTTTGGCACGAGTCAGGGTTTCTTAAATTTCCCAAAAACAAAATATTTAGGTAGCAACTTTGTATCTGGCAAAGCAATCCAATTTTGGCATTATTTGATTTAAAATCAATTTTTCAAAAAGATTTGCCGGATTTGGAGTCTTTGATGTTTATCAGTTTCACATTGCACTAGTGAGACTAGAATTAGAACCGCAGGAGTCCGAACTGTGAGGCCTTCTTTTCAAACCCTTTCCGAAAGGCGGGGAGCAAGAAAAAGGCGAGTCCACTAGGGGTTTTTGGTGAATAAGAGATAGATGATTGTGGAATTTTATAATGATGTTGTATTATGTTAACATTGTTGATTTTGGTGCTTGGTTGATATGTGGAAAAATGAGGGGTTGTGGCCCTAAATGGATTAAATTGTTATTTTGTATAAATAGCGGGAATTGACACTAATAATGTGAAATTAGGAAATTATTAATATAAAGGGTGGAGTTGGACACGTGTTGTCTCTCACCTGTGGAAACTTGAATAATTATCTATTGAAAAGATTATATATCTTTTAGAAATATCTGTATTGGGTTATCGATGAAGGATAGTTTTGATTGTTGTAGAAATTGCATGAGGATTAGGTGAATTGAAACTAATCTATTGTTGGTTGTCATTGAATATGACAATGTTCAAATACATTATCTATGTATGATGTTTGGGAGGAGAAAGGGGATGTACTCCATTGTTTGGAAGGAGATAGGGGATGGACTCCATTGAAATTAAGTTGGCTGGAGTGTCCAGGGTAAAAGTCTCGAAATCATGGGTATACATGGGTGCGGATCCCATGGATGAAATTTTTGTAAAATGGCAGATTTGAAGTGTTTATGTGATGATTATGTTGATTAAATAACCACTGAGTTGTAGTCTCAGTTGGGTTGTTTAAATCTAATGGAATTAACTCATAAACTGGAATGAATTGAAAGGAAAAGGATTAAGATATGAACCCAGCACTATATGATTATATGGAAATATGAATGTTTTGTCATAAGCATTATATATGCACATTGTACTTATATCTTCATTAAATCTCATATATTGTGTTAGATTGTTCCTACTGGGCTTTGGCTCACCCTATTTGGGAAAAACCATTTTCAGGTGCTGGTGACATGTCTCCGCCAAGGCAATAGCTTGGAGGGACTTTTGGGAGCAACAGCTTCTTCATTTTGTTATATTCTTTTGCATAGCCAAGGGCTTAAAATTATATTGAGATAGGCTCAATTTTGTGTAACCAAGTAATGACTTAGAAAGATGTAAGCCTATAGGGTGGGCATATGACTATATGCTTAGTTTTAATTCTCTTAACATAGTGACGCATGCTGTAAATTTAGGATGAACATTTGTGAATGTATAGCGCATGTGTTAAGTTTTGTAAGCAAACTCTGATGAATGAAAACCTTTTTTTTTTTTTCTTCTATAAGGATTTCTTTTACTGTAATATTTTGGCGGTGTGAGAACTTTTATCAGAGCATATCGGGTTTGAATACTTTAGGTATGTGGGAAGTGGTTAGTACCACAATGGGTTTGTCTCGTGTGATTGAGACATTGGTGTGTATTGTATGTTTATGTGATAACATCCTTATATGATTATATGGGTATAGGATTTAGTTCTAAGATATTGATTAGGTCTACAGGTTTCTAGAAGTCTTATTAGAAAAGCATTTGATCACTGTTGTTTCTAATTGGAACGCTAGCAACGCCATGGAACAGTCATTATCTAGGAAGGAAATTCGTATGTGTTTATGTGATTACGTGCTCATATGGAGTGATTTATTGTTGTCCATCGCATTAGGACATAAGTGAGTTAGCTTCGACACATTTGTGAATGTGCTAATACTTTTGCTACCTTTATTAGGATGTCAAGACATGGACGTGCCGGTGGTAGGCGTGGTAGGCTTAGAAGGCATGAGATACCTCTACCAGATGATATTCTGTCATAGGAAGAACAGGTGGGTCAGGCCAATGTGGCTGAACCGGTTGGTCAACATGCCATGGGCGACTTAGCCCATGAAATGGCCGGGGCATTGCTTGAATCCATGGACATTCTCAGGGCTAAGAATCAAGTCCAGGCCCAAGTCGCTGAGGGAGGGCCATCTTTTCTAAAGAGGGAGTTTTTTCGGTCGAATCCGAATGAGTTTTTGGGAGATCCCAAGGAGCCACTGAAAGTAGATGAGTGGCTAGAGCAAATGGTCAAGACATTTGAGATTCTCGGCATCGACAGGGGTTTAAGAGTGACCTTGGCATCTTTCTAGCTGAAGAGAGATGTGGGTCAATGGTGGAAGTATGCGCGACAGCACATTGGATGAACTTGGGAGGCTTTTGTTGATGCCTTCTAGGACAAGTTTTTACCTCCCACTGTTAGAGAGAAGTTGAGATATCAATTCTCGAAGTTGGTGTAGTTGAACACACCAGTGGCTGAGTTTGAGGCCACGTTTAGGTTTGCACCAGAACTTGTGGCGACTGAAGAGCGCCGTTGTCTAGAGTTCGAGAAGCGGTTGAGGACCGGGCTCATGTTCAGAGTGGTTGGGTCCATGATTAGAGAGTATGTGCGCCTTGTGAAGGTGGCTTATTATGTAGGCTGAGGAGGAAAAGATGAGAGGCTCCAGGAGGAGTCAGGATAGTTGAGGACAATAAGAAGTAGAGGGGTTCTAATACCCAGTTGTCCCAATGAGTTCAGTTGAGGTCCACTTTTCCAATACCAGGTTCGAGTTCTGGGAGGGGTGGCCAGGGAGATTTTACTTGTTTTAAATGTGGTCAGTTGGGCCACAAGTCTCCAGCTTGCCCGCAGAGAGGAGGAAACCATCGAGTAGCACCATCTTTGGCCCGTTCTCAAGGTCAGAGTCAAGGGAGAGGCCAACCACTCACTTGTTATCAGTGTGGGCAGGCGGGGCACACGAAGAGATTTTGCCCACAGTTGGGCGGCACACCTGGTGCGTCTAGTTCGAAGCAGGCATAGAGTCACCATCCAGTACAGTCAGCACAGGCCTCAAGGGCCAATCAGGGAGCCTCTTTGGCTCAGTCAGTGCATCCAACTTATGCTCCGAGGGGTGAACAGGTTGATTAGAGACCTACGGGGCGTGTGTATGCTGTTACAGCGCCAGATCTTGTACCTATTCCTTCCGTAGTGAGAGTTACCTTCTTGTTTTGTAATTCAATTGCTAATATATTGATTGATACGGGTGTATCCCATTCATTTATCTCGTCTGCATTTGCATTAATTTTGGGGTTGGAGTTGGCATAGTTAGCATCTCCTATTTGTGTAGAGTCACCTATTGGTGGTGAAGTTATCCTAAAATAGGGGTGTCGGGGTTGTGATATCGAGGTTGCCGGTCGCCGATTATCGTCATACCGGGCTATTATAGATTACTACCGTCAAAGGGTTACTATATGTACCTTGAGCTATGATTGCTTTTATTTCTTGGGGGATCGGATGATAGAGTCTCATCGCCGGTATATGATCCACGTGGGCGAAGTGAACTTAGTTGCCTTCTTGCTAGCTATTTAAGTGGTGAATGTGATGAAGTCCGGGTTGAGTTGCCAAGGGTAGTTTGCGAATACCCGGATGTCTTTCCTGATGATCTTACTAGTTTACCACCTCACCAAGAGATTGAGTTATGTATTGATTTAGTGTCTGGCATGGCACTGATTTCTATGGCACCATATCAGTTTGCACCTGCTGAGTTGAGTGAGTCGAAGGTTTAACTCCGGGAATTGTTAGATAAGGGTTTTATTTGCCCTAGTACTTTACCTTGGGGAGCACCGGCTCTCTTTGCTAAAAAGAAAGATAGAGCGTTGTGACTTTGTATAGATTACCAGAAGTTGAACCGGGTAACTGTTAAGAACAAATATCCAATGCCTCGTATAGGTTATTTGTTTGATCAGTTGAAGGGGTCTTTTTGTTTCTCTAAGATAGACCTGAGATCGGGTTATGATCAGTTGAGGATAAAAGAGGAGGATATCCCGAAGACAGCATTCCGTACGCAGTATGGCCATTATGAATTTCTAGTGATGCCTTTTGGGCTGGCCAATGCACCGGCTGTATTTATGGATTTGATGAATCGGATCTTCCGTAAGTTCCTAGATCGTTTTGTGGTTGCCTTTGTGAATGACATATTGATTTACTCACCCTCTGAGGAGGAGCCCCAGGGACACTTGCGAGTGGTGCTTGAGTTTCTTAGAGCCCATAAACTATACGCCAAATTTGGGAAATGTGAATTTTGGCTGAAAGAGGTTACGTTCTTAGGCCATGTGGTATTTGGGGAAGGGGTGATTGCAGATTCATCAAAGATAGAAGTAGTGCAAGAGCGGCCATAACCTAAGAATACTTTTGAGATTCGTAGTTTCCTGGGGTTAGTTGGGTATTATCAGAGATTTGTGAAGGATTTCTCTAGATTAGCTTCACCGCCGCTAACTAGACTGATGAGGAAGGGAGTTAAGTTTGTGTGGAATGAGACCTGTAAGAAGTCATTTCGAGAACTTAAGGTTGGACTTACCACTGCTCCAATCTTGATTATTCCGAAGAAGGGCTTGGGTTATTCAATTTATTGTGATGCTTCACGAGAAGATTTGGGTTGTGTTATAATGCAAGAAGCGAAGGTAGTAGCCTATGGCACGGTAGTTGAAAACGCATTAGCAGAATTATCCTACTCATGATCTAGAGTTAGAAGCAGTGATTTTTGCCTTAAAGATTTGGAGAAACTATCTGTATGGTGAGAGATTTAAGGTGTTTTCTGATCACAAGAGTCTGAAATATCTGTTTACACAGAAGGACTTAAATTTGAGGCAGAGAAGGTGGATGGAGTTCATAGAGGATTATGATTTCGAGTTGCATTATCAATCAGGGAAGGCTAACGTTGTGGCCGATGCTTTGAGTAGGAAATCTATTAGCAGTGTGGCTTGTATCGCCATCCGAGAATGGGAGATGTTGGGTATTCTTGGTGAGTTCGACTTGCATCTGGGTGAGTCTATTGAGTCTACAGCCTTATTTTCGGTGATTGCACAACCTACACTTATGAACCGAGTGTTATAAGTGCAAAAGTGTGACCTTGAGGTAGAATCCCTCCGAAAGAAGATTTCCTTTGCGATAGAAAGTGGCTTGACGGTATATCCCGACCAGAGTGTGAGATACCGTGACCGTTTGTTCGTGCCGGATTCTTGCCGAGAGGAAGTACCCTGAGAGTTTTACCATTCATGCCTTGTGGTGCATCTAGGGGGCACAAAGATGTATCACAATCTTAGTCGCCAGTTTTGGTGGAGGGGTATGAAGAAGGATGTAGCTGTGTTTGTATCGAAATGCCTTACTTGTCAGCAAGTGAGGGCCGAACATCAAAGGCCAGCAGGTTTGTTGCATCCCTTGCCTATAGCTGAGTGGAAGTGAGAGCATGTCATGATGGATTTTATTGTAGACCTTCTGAGGACTCAATGAGGTAGTGATGCTATTTGGGTAGTAGTTGACCGATTAACCAAGTCCGCACATTTTATACCTATACGTATGAGTGATTCGGTAGATTACCTTGTCGACCTGTACATTAGGGACATAATGAGGTTGCACAGAGTCCCTGTGTCGATTGTTTCGGATAGAGATTCACGTTTCACAGGTCGACTATGGTAGAGCTTGCAAAGTGCCTTGGGCACTAGATTGACCTTTATTACTGCGTATCATCCTCAGACTGACGGGTAGTCCGAGTGTATCATTCAGATCCTTGAGGATATGCTTCGAGGTTGTGTCATTGACTTCAGGGGGTCGTGGGAGAGACATTTTCCCTTAGTGGAATGTTCCTATAATAACAGTTTCCAATCAAGTATTGGCATGGCACCATTTGAGGCGTTGTATGGCCGACCGTGTAGATCTCCTGTGTGTTGGGCCGAGGTGGGCGATGCATCTTTCTAGGGTCCAAAGGTGGTTCGGGAAATGACGAAAAAAGTGGCACTTATCCGTAAGAGGTTGATTACGGCTCAGAGCCGTTAGCAAAGTTATGCCGACGTAGAAGGAGACCCTTGTCTTTTGAGGTGAGAGACCATGTGTCCTTGAAGATATCACCTAGGCAGGGTTTGATGAGGTTTGGAAAGAGTGGGAAGTTGTCCCCTGGATTTATTGGGCCTTTTGAGATCCTTGAGTGGATCAGAGAGGTTGTTTACCGTTTAGCGTTGCCGCCACAGCTTTCCGGGGTTCATGATGTTTTTCATATTAGCATGCTTCGGAAATATGAGCTGTATTCATCGCACGTGTTAGATTGGACCGACCTAGAGATAGATGAGGATGCCTCATACGAGGAGGGGCCAGTGAGGGTCTTAGATACTCCGGACCAAGTCTTGCAAGGCAAGACGATTTCCTTAGTTAAGGTATTATGGAAACACCACGAGGTTGAGGACGAAACCTAGGAGTGTCAATCGAAAGTCCGAGAAAAATATCCGGACTTATTTGTTGGTGCTTGAACATATATTGTGGTTTTGATTATGTTAATAAAATGTAAAAGCAGTGTATATGTTTTGAAATATGAGGACATTGTATATGTTGAATATGTTTTGGAAACGCAGACTTAATATGAACATTGTATATGTTGTTTAAGTTTTGAAAATGCGAATTTATCATAAACATTGAATATGTTATGGAAATATGAAATATATATATACTGAAATTGGTTGGAACTATGGGAAATGTATATTGGGAAGATATGTTGAGATATATATTGAGACTTGTTCATCATGTGATGGGACTGAATGACCGGTGGATTGGTCATGGTGTTGGAAATTGATTTGTAATCAATGTGGAAATTTGTTTAAAACATGGTTTTGAAATGTGATTTGTAATTTCAGGGACAAAATTCCTTAAGGGAGGGAGGTTATAGCGATTCCAGTTTTAACCCGACTCTTGTTGCATTCCGGACTCGGGCTTATAGTTCTTGAATGTTGTTCATTGTTGTTTTCCCCTTATTCCCCCTTAAGTTTGGCCATTGGGTTGTGGTTGTGTATTTGGAACAAGTTGGTTGCTTGTTTTTCCAAACCTTTATTGCCCAGAATTTTGGTCCTCCACTCCAGTGGCCTTTCATGCGCTCAAGCGGGCTTAGTAAATTTTGCTCCTCCGCTCGAGTGGCCACTCTTATGCTCGAGTGGGATTTGCAAACTCTCAATACTTTGCAGGTTTGCAAAACTACTGAGGGAGTGATTTCTATGCTCGAGCGGTGTTTACTACGCTCGAGCGGCCTTTCTTGCACTCGAGCTTTAGCCTGTTGTCTGCAAAACTACTAGATACGTGTTTTCTGAGCTCAAGCGTCACTTTTTGTGCTCGAGCAGTGAGCATTTTATTCATTGTGTCTTGACATGCACTCGAGCAGAATAACTTTTTCTATCTAACGCTCGAGTGGCACTTCTTGCGCTTGAGCGGATTGTGCGTATATCAGATTGCGAAAATGAATTTTTACATCACTTTTTTAGATCTTTTCTCTCTAAAACCCTTGAGACTCTCTCTCTCTCTCTCCCTCTAAACTTGCCTTCTCTCTAGATTTTCACCTTGCTCTAGTGATTTCTCAAATCGTTTGCCTTTGTTAAAAAGGGTGAGCACTTCAAGATCTACATTTTGATCCGAATAGACTTTGGTTTCGGTGTCATTGAAGTTCCATCATTGTTTTGCTCATCTTCTCTCTTTGAGGTAGGGGTTTTCTACACTTTCATATGGTATTTAGCTTAGTCATTTGTTGTTGTGTAACAATGGTGAGATTTCGGTTTGGACAAACCTAGGGTTTGGATGTGGAATAAAAAGAGGGGTTTTTGGTGAATGAGAGATAAATGATTGTGGAATTTGAAAATGATGTTATATTATGTCAACATTGTTGATTTTGGTGCTTTGTTGATATATGGAAAAAGGGGGGGTTTTGGCCCAAAATGGGTCAAATTGTTATTTTGTATAAATAACGGGAATTGACATTGATAACATGAAATTGGGAATTATTGATATAAAGGGCGGAGTTGGACATGTGTTGTCTCTCACCTGTGGAAATTTGAATAATTATCTACTGAAAAGATTGTACATCTGTTTAGAAATATCTGTATAGGGTTATTGGTGGAGGATAGTTTTGATTGTTGCAGAAATTGCATGAGGATTAAGTAAATTGAAACTAATCTACTGTTGGTTATCATTGAATATGACTATGTTTAAATACATTGTATCTGTATGATGTTTGGGAAGAGAAAAGGGATGTACTCCATTGTTTGGGAGGAGATAGGGAATGGACTCCATTGAAATTAAGTTGGCCGGAGTGTCTAGGGTGAAAGTCCCAAAATCGGGTATACATGGGTGCCAATCCTGCGGATGAAATTTTCATAAATTGCAGATTTGAAGTGTTTATGTGATGATTGTGTTGATTAAATAACCACTGAGCTGTAGTCTTAGTTGGGCTGTTGAAGACTGATGGAATTAACTTATAAACTGGAATGAATTGAATGGAAATGGATTAAGATATGAACCCAGCACTATATGATTATATAGAAATGCGAATGTTTTTTCATAAGCATTGTATATGCACATTGTACTTATATCTTCGTTAAATCTCATATATTGTGTTAGATTGTTCCTATTGAGCTTTGGCTCACCTTATTTGCGGAAAACCACTTTCAGGTGTTGGTGACATGCCTCCACCAAGACAATAGCTTGGAGGGACTTTTGGGAGCAAGAGTTTTTTCATTTTGTTATATTCTTTTGTAGCCAAGGGCTTAAAATTATATTGAGATAGGCTCAATTTTGTGTAACCAAGCAATGACTTGGAAAGATGTAAGCCTATAGGGCGGGCATATGACTATATGCTTAGTTTTAATTCTCTTAACATTGTGACGCATGCTGTAAATTTAGGATGAACATTTGTGAATGTATAGCGCATATGTTAACTTTTGCAAGCAAACTCTGATGAATGAAAACATATTATTTTTTTTCTTCTGCTATAAGGATTGCTTTTACTGTAATATTTTGGGGGCATGACACATGCTCTAAGCATGTCCTCCAAACTCTGAATGGTACACTACGACTGCCCATCGGTTTGAGGGCTTTGCCATAACCGGGCTGTAAAACGAGAATCTCTATCCGATACAATAGTCACAGGGACCCCATGAAGTCGAACTATCTCTCTAATGTACAACTCGGCCAAATGCTCATTGAGTCACCAGTGCACATTGGAACGAAATGCGTAGAGTTAGTCAACCTATCAACAATCACCCAAACGGCATCATTGCCTCGTTGTGTCCTAGGAAGCCCAACTACAAAATCATGGTAGCATGTTTCCACTTCACTCGGCTATCGGTAAGGGTTGTAGCAAACCCGCTGGCTTTTGGTGTTCGGCCTTCACTTGTTGACAAGTAAGGTAGTTCGATACAAATAAGGGGACATCTCGCTTCATACCACTCCAATAAAACTAGCAACTAAGATCATGCTACATTTTGGTGCCTCTCGGATGTACCGCAAGGCATGAGTGATGGAACTCTCGAGGTACTTCTGCTCTACAAGATTTTGCTACAAACAAACAGTCTAGATAATGTACACTAAGATTCGAGTGAATGTTAAAACCCTTCTCTTCCTTCTCGTTAGAGATCCTATCACGGATTGACTCCACCACACGATCACCCTGTTGTGCCTCTATGACCTTATTAATCAAGGTAAGTTGAGCAATCAAAGTAAACAAGGTAGCACCCTCACTGGACGCACCCAAATGTAAATCAAACTCACCGATATCGCTTAGCATACCCCATTCCCGTATGGCCATGCTTGCCAAGCTGCTCACAAAATTCTGACTCAAGGCATCGGTGCAGACACCCCATTTTTGACCAACCTTAAGACTCAGACATCATCGATTGAGCACTCGGTGATAGTGCATGTTGTGCTCGTTTTGAGTTTCCAGAGTTTTGGCCGAGTGCCTTGCCCTCGGGCCTCTTAACTCTTTGTGCTTTGGCTCGGTTTGCGTACCAGCCCTTGTTTCTCTTCCCTGGAGGGAGGGAGTGGTCTGGTAGACCATCTCTTTGTGGTCGTAGGCCACTTTTCCCGTTTGGAGACTAGTTTCCGATTTTTGGGAGCCTTTGGCCACGCGCCTTATCTCGGGACTGCTTAACATTCTCCGTTTGGTGTGGTTTTTGAACCACACCTTGTTTCCTTGGCCTAGAGGGCCACTGTGGTTTGGGAGACCACTTTTATGGTCGTAAACCACTTTAGGTACTCAACAGCTAGTTTTCGAGGTTCCCGACTGCGCGCTTTGCCTCCCAAACTTTCGTTCTGCATCCGTTTTGGTTTGTTTTTGGTACAAACCTAGTTTTCCTTGTTTGGGAGGTGGGGCAAAGGTGGGAGACCAATATTTTCCCTTGGAGACCACTTTTCCTCCTGCCAGCCAATTTTCTGGTCTGACAACTGGTCTCCCTGATCTTTGGACCATCAAAAGTGGTCAGCCACCACACCATTTGCTTGTTTTCATCCTCTGGACTCTCTCCCACCAGGGCAGACCAATTGTTGTTCTGGGAGACCACTTAAAGTGGTTGGACGACCACTTTAAAGTGTCATTTTGTCTTACTTTAACACACAAGCACACACTCAAACACCATCCTTTTGCTACGGAGGTGCTTAGGAGCTGGTTTTGGTGTTCTTGGATTGGTTTGAGCTTCAAAAATCTGCTGGAGTTACAATTGTAAAGGTGGTCAACAAGGGTGCGTTTCTAACCCTTAAAAGTCCCATTTTTGCTTAAGCTTTTAGCCCATCTTGCATACTATTTTAAGCTTAACTCTTAACTGGAAAATTTTCTGTTTTTGCATGCTTAAAAAGTTTGTTTAAGGTCAGTTTTTCGTTGGGGGTGATCTACCGCCTTTTTGGCCTTGTTTTGGGCCATCCCTTTAGGCTCTTGTTGTAGCCTTTGCATGACCTTTCTACCACTGAAATCTAGAGGATTTTCAGTGGTGGAAAGGTGGTTTTGGTGTCTTAAATAGGAGAGGGTCATCCCCTCTCCTTGTATTGTGTTTACTTGCTTTGAACGCCTCATGTGTGAGCATGTTGTTAAGCTTATGTTGAGTCCATTTCAGCATGTTCTTGGGCTTGTTTTACCATGTCATACCTTTGTCAGGGTTTGGTTTGGTTGGCCTTTGCATGCTCCATGCACTTATAGTGCAATTCCATGAACTAGCCTAATGTGTCTCATGCTTTAACATGTCATTCTAGCATGCTTTTGGCTTAACTTTATGAAGCTTTTGTCCATGTTTTAACATGCTTTAGCTCTGATTTTGGTTGTTTTAGCCATGCATGACTTACTTTGTATAGCCATAGTTCAACCTAGCTTGTTAGCTTTGTGCACCAAGTCCACTAGCATGCTTTACTTGAACTATTTGAATGATTTGGCATCATTTCTTATGTGATTTCAATCCATGTTTCATGCTCATGCACTTGTTTTTTTCACTCATTCAATGCGTTGGAGGGTTTGCCCCTTTATGCCTTAACATGAATCATTGCATATGCCTTCATGTATTAGCTTGTGAGCCATCATTTCAATGTGTTTTAGGGGTTATTTTGCCATGATATAACTCTGATTTTTGTTGGTTAAGTCATCCCATGCTTGGTCTTAATAGGTGTAGTGCAATCCACCTTATTTGCCTTGTATACTTTATGCCTTATGCCCTTTATGCTAGCTTGTTTTGGCTTCCTTCCATGCATGTTTTAGTATCATTTTGACATGTTCTAGGACTGTTTTAGGTTACCTTTTCCATATCCTTTATGCTTTGTATAGCTGTAGTGCAATTGGCCTTGTTAGCTTTTTGTTTTGTTGACTCATGCATGCTATCTTTGAGCTACTTAGATGATTTGGCATCATTTAATACTTTATTTCAGAGCATGTAGCATTGATTTGTTCACACTTCATTCACTCTTTAAGTGTCTTTGAGTGTTGTGCATTGTTGCCTAGTTTGTGGCCTAGCATGTATGCCATCTTGCCTAGGTCTTTGAGCCTCCATATTTGCATGTTTTGGTCATTGTTTTGACCTATTTCAGCTCTGTCCATGGTTGGTTCATGCATATTTTCCATGTATTGCATGCCTCCTTTGTAGTCCTCTTTGTTAGCTTTAATGCTTAAGGACCTTTGCATGCCATGCTTTCTTTGTTTGAATGATTTGACATCATTTCTTACCTTATTTCAGTGCACTTGGTGTTGTTACACTTCCATGTTTGTCACTCTTTGAGCACTCTTGAGAGTTGTGCTCTTAGGCCTCTTTGATGGGCCATTGCATGTGCATGCTTGTATATGCTTCATGTGCCTTAATTTTATCACCAATGGCCACTGATTTGGGCATGACTGAGATCTACCCCCTTTTGGTTTAAGTCCATTTAGCATGCTTGTTTATATGTTGTTCGCATGCTTATTGTTCATTGCATTGTGCATGCCATGTGGTTATTTGCATTGTGTATGCCAAGTTGTTTTTTGCATTGAGTATGCATGTTCCTAACATTGCTAAGTTGCCCTTGTAGCATTGCATTGTGCATGTATGCATTAGCATTGATTGCATGCCATTAGCTTTGTTAAGTTAATCATGTCACATTGCATCAAGCATGCCATATTGATCATTGCATTTGTGTATGCTAGTTACCATTTGCATTGCGTATGCTAGCTATCACGAGCATTGTGTATGCCATGTAGTTCATAGCATTGTGTATGCTAGTTTGTTAATTGCATGTTTCCATGCTTGTCCCTTGCATGTTTGCATGTTTGCACGTTTAAGTTGTTTTGCATTGAGTTGCATGCTTGAGTCGCATTGTGTATGCCATGCTTGTGTTGCATTGTTGTTTGGAATAGGTGTTAGTCCAAACACGGGAAAAGAGAGATGTTTCATACTTGAAGTGATTAAACGTGCCTTAATTCCCAGTCGCCGACGCTCTAGATCATATATGATAGAGTTTTAGGCTTTATGTGTTTACTTGTACATTCATTTTACATTGAATTGTGCAACTTCGCCTTTCGACCATCATGCATCGAGATGCGCGATTGGTGGCCCGAGGGTCGAGAACTACACTCCCTTGAGCACATGAAATGATTGGGAGGTTGGTTGTGTACACATATCTTGCAAATACATTGTCATGCCCTTTCTTGCTCTCTGTTGCAGCAAACTGGAATTCAACAGCAACAACTGGTCGGCCGACCAGTATTACTAGCTAGCCGACCACTTTTTGTGGCTTCCAACAAAGAAAGTGGTCGGCAGGTGGTCTCCTTCCTCAGCAATTGGTCGGCAGCCCTTCCACAGGTTCCCATGATGGAGTTTCAGCTTTCTGGAGCTTTGTGCGGTGTTCGGGAAACAATTACAAACAGAGGCAAGTTGGGGCATTGTGTTAGATTTCCGAACGAGGCGACCAGACATGCATGCATTCTTCTTCCTCTGAGAACTTCCTGTTTTATCGTTTTATTTAGTTTCTTTACTTAGCTAGATTAAGCTTTCATTTTGTACTTTAATAGTTAATGTGTTTCGCTATTTCAATTTGTTCTGTAACAATTAGTTAACTAGGATTAGTTAATTAGTTTGTTTTGTAATAATTAGTGTAATTAGCTTAGATTAGCTAGTTAGCTTGTTATTCAGTCTCTCCCTCGAGAGAGCCTATTGTTGTAATAAGCGTGCGTGTGTGTGATGCATGTCTTCCAACCTCCATTTCTTTCTCCCTTTTACTTAACCGCTTATGATGGTTAGTTTTAGGGCATGTTTTCATTTAGCATACCTTACGCTTGCATCTGTGCATCCATTCATCTATATTGCATGCACTGGGCTCAGCGCATCATACAAACGGCATTGTATTTCAATTCCTATTTGAGTACATGTGCCAAGTTGCATTTCACATGACATCCTAGATAGCCGAGCCTATCTTAGTTGCATTTTCGCATGTGTTGCATTAGTCATCTTAACATGAACTAGTATCATGCATGATTTCTAACTAGTTCTCTATTTTGGCTCGGAGTACACTGTGAGTGTTTATGTTTTAGCATACTGTATGTGTGTTAATGTTGCCATGAAAGCATGCTTGCCATGAGGTTAACTGCTTATTTGATATAACTACCTGAATGCCTGTGGGTGAAGGTTGGATTACTTGAATTGGAACAATCCATTGAATCCCGAATTTAGCTTACTTACGAGTAGCAAACTCCAAACCATTTTCAAACAAAGATGCAATGTTTTGTTCCAAATTAGGCGATCTAGTCTATACTTGTGTGCTGTGCGTATCACGTAGTAAGATTAGCTAATTAACCGGAATAAGAGCACATGTGTTTTCAAAAACAAAATATCATGCTAAGTACAGGCTGATTTTTGATCGGGCGAGCGAGGGTGCTCATTGCATGACCTTCCCCTCTCGTACCTAAGTTCCCGAGCCGAGGCAACTTTGGTGATGACGGACACGTGGCCTTAAACACGAGTCAAGGTTTCCTAAATTCCCCCAAAAATAAAATATTTAGTTGGCGACTCTGTATCTGGCAAAGCAGTCCATGTTTGGCACTTCTTTATTAAAATCAGTTTTCCAAAACAATTTGTCGAATTTGGACTCTTTGGTGATTTATCGGTCTCACATCGCACATTGTGAAATTAGATTCAGAACCGTGACATTTGATTCTGAACTGTAGTAGCTAGAGAGCAAAACGAATTTCGCGCCTTCGCGTGTGCAGATATCGGAGGGTTCTCGGGGCGGTTTACAGTTTCTGGCGACTCCGCTAGGGACTTAGAGAACTTGACTCGAACTCATGATATCTTGTTTTCACTACACTTATGTGTTTCTTTGCATTGCATTTGCATTGGTGCGCCTAGGACACCGTGTTCGCTGTCTGCTATTCCTGAACGGTTAGCCTGAGGCTGTGTGCCATAAGGTTGACCGGTTACGGCCTCTGCCATGATGGGAACACAAACCTCGGTTGTTACCGAGGCACCCTTTTTGACCATTCGACCTAGTGCATATCGGAATCCATAGTGACTATTCAAAACTAGGACATGTTGCTCACCCGATTATAGGTTGTTTGAAACCGCTGTATGTGTAGTGAAACCCTAGCTCCTGACAAAATAGGACAGGGAAACCCTACCCCAACATAGGGGTGTTTTGGATCCCACTTGCTTGCTATGCGCTTTTAGAGTACGCCTCTATAGGGATGCATGTATCAGTTTGCAAGTCTGGTTATCAGGCCTGAGGGCATCAATGTTTGGGGGAAATTAGTTTACCTAAGGGTGTCAGTTTACAGGCAGAATTTTAAGCAGAACTCAATAGAGAGTGCAGTCATTTAGATTTTGCTTGTATTGGTGAAATCAGGCTGAGATACTGTCCGTTTTCTTCTTTTGCAAGGTAGTCGTGGAACTATAGCTTCAGAAGGCCCCGACATCCCTGGGGTGCATTGAACCTCTGTTGATAGACTTTGTCGGGTCAGAGATTTAGTTCAGAGCAGCCAGTGTTTTCCTTCACTGAGGCAAGGCAGAGAAAGGCCAGTCAAGGCTCACCAGATCATGTGATCCGTTAGTCACCAGTCACATCACCTCTATTCAGTTTAGCAGGCTCATGATGATGCAGAGTTCAGAAGAAATTGTGGTCATGACAGCAACATTAAACCAGGGAATCACCATGCAGGGTGAGACTGATGTTGAAATAGAACGCCCGTCAAGGGCACCTACCACACATCCAATCTGGGAACCCTAATCATTTTAAACCCGTGAGCCCACCACTTTTGAGCTAATGGGAATGATCGGCGATCTTCAGAGAGCTGTGGTTGATCTAGCCTTTGGAATGTCGGCTCCGCCATCGACCATGTCACATGCAGGAAATTTTGCACCAGAAGAGCCCCCACTATTGGGGCGAATTGCAATTGAACCCAGCCAACCTGAAGTCATCCCAAGTTCGGGCAATGATGTGTCGGCAACAACCGGGCATCGTACTGACGTAGCAACCCAAACCTTTGACCAAGCTGAGGCAAATGGAAAGAACAAGGTGGAGGCAATCATCGACCCCTGTGAACAACCTTTACAGGCTGTTGAGGCTTTGAAAGCCGGGGGATTGAATAAACAGCAAGTGATCGCAGTTGCTACAAAACTGTGGATGACACTTTCGTCACTCAGAACGAGGGCAGTTCGAGAACGAGGGCAGTTCGAGCCAAGGGGAAAATCAGGAGAAGGGCCATCGTACCAGAACCGTTCCTTCCAACCCTAAGTCTACACCTGGGAAAGATCAGCAGACCAAGCCAGTACCTGTTGACCCTTTTTCTAGTGCACCCAGTAAAAATCCACAAACCTCGAACTATTAACCCCGAGGTCGCAGGGTCTTCCATGCCCTCTATATGCCTCTGTCCAAGGCTCTTCAAATCCTTGCTGAAAAAGGCCATCTCAAACCCCTCAAGCCTCGGCCTCTCCCTAATCATCTTCCACTCGGTTATGATACTACCCAGTACTGTGCGTACCATCAACAAACTGGTCATAGCACTGACAACTGCTTCCGTCTTCGCCACGAAGTACAGGATTTGTTTGACAACGAGGTTGTCCTCTTACCAAGCTTAGCACAGTCTATCGTCACTGGGTCAGTGAACATGGAGGATAGTGCGAGTATGTGATCGGGGAATGAACCACCTACGGGCGGCGCTCAGTTTACTCTAGATGTGGCGTATGGCACGCACTGTTTTGAGCATTTGTGAATGCTAGTTTTTATGCTTTCTGACTTGGGTGTTCAGTCAGTCTTGTTGTGTTGTATATAGCCTGTCTCTTTGTTTTGAGTCAGTCTTTTTGTTTGGGGTCTATCTTGTTGCATCGAGTCAGCCCTGTTGTATAGGAGTCAGGTGATTCCGGAAGTGTTGCCTCGGACATCACTATTTTGTTTTGTGTTTGTCTTTCTTTTTCGCTTTCTTTTGAGTCTGTTTCTGCCTTGGAGCCAGTTACACCAGACGATCTGAATGAAACAGCAGTGGTTTTTCATGCTTTTGTGCTTGTTCTTGCCCTAAGCCAGTTGAGCTAGTAGATGTGTTGAAACGGTAGTGCTTTTCACTTACTTTTCTGTGCCTTTTAAATCATTGCATTGACCTAAGTTTTTCAAAACTTTTTGAACACTGTGATGAAAACAAAGAGGAAGGAATTCCTCAAGATTTGCAAAAATTTGATCAAACTGAGAGAAAGAGAGGCGTGCTAAGCTCTTAATGATTGAGATCATGTTCGTTAATGTGAGTATTGAGAAGGATCCCGGTTTGATCCAGATTGGTTCCGCATTGTCTTCTGCGCGAGCGACTAGTCGTTTTCTTAAAAGATTTCAAAAAATGTTTTGCGCCGTCCTGCGAAGGCCGGTGTGGAATAACTCTTAAGATTGTGCAGCCTAGGATCACTCTTAGCCTTGAGACTCGACCCCTTGCTTTCAAACCTTCAACTTGGCTTCAGAATATTCAACGGTCAACCACAATGTGAAGGCCCATGTGGCTAGATTTGAAGCAATTCCCCGAACCAGGGGCAAGAAGGTCAGATATGATCAAAAGAAAGCTTGCAAAGCTGGATGAGAAGCACCCCTCGGACTAGGGGCAAAAAATGTCAGATGTGCTCGAAGAGTTAAAACTTGGGATGTTTCTCAAGCTAACTAAGATCGGCAAGAATGCCAAATCCCAGAAGGGAGGAAATAAGAAGTATTGTTAAAGGACAATTGAGCTCCTATTCACAACACTCTGGGTAATTCAGCCCCCCATTGGATGGACTCCTACATCATCAGTGAACAACAGCCACTCTCCTAGATTCAGATGGCTTCGAGATCTCAAACCATTCAACATGAACAAAGCTACACTTTTACCCTTGAGAGGCTCGCTGGGCTGAAAACCCGAAAAGGCGACCCAGGAAAAAGTTAGAGCAACAAAAAGAACAAAAAAAAAAGAGGAAAAATGAAAATTTTGAAAAGAAAAAAGAAAAAGAAGAAAAGAAAAGAAAAACAAAGCACGCAAGGTTGAAAACCCAGAAAGGGCGGCCTTGGCAAAAGTTAGAGCGCAAAAGGAGAGAGTTAACACACGAGTGAACCCGAACCGGAACTATGTAAGGCTTGATTCCCATGTTTGGGATACGTGGGCAACTTCATTCTGAAGTCTAGCCATAAACCCTTCCAAATCAATTGTGACCATGTAATGGTTCAGATCATCTTTGTCATTTTTGTATCCGAGAAGTTCGGTTGTGATCATCACTATGAGAATTAGTTATAGTCTGCTGCGGTGCTATCCAAACAAGGGGCAACTTTTTGTTGCCATATAGTCTGCTGCGGTGCTATTCAAACAAGAGGCAATTTTCCATTGCCATATAGTGTCGTTCAGACAATGGGCAATTTTCCATTGTTATGGATCTGAGGTTGTGCATCTCAAGAGTAGGTTCTATGCTCGTTGAGCAGTGGCCATTTGTAAAAACAGTTTTTGAGAATTTTTACTGAGATTAACTAATTTTCTCAAAAACCATTCCACCTTTTCCAAAACTGGACCATATCTTGGACTCAAAAAAGGAAAATTTTCAGTGCTCATACCCTAACTTGCATGATTTTGAATCAGAAAGTTGAAACAAGTATGTTAATCTAACTCTCATATTGGTTAAAAATTGTTTTAGTAGAAAACTGAATAACAAAAATGGTCAAAATGATGAACTAGGGGCACAGTTGAGTCAGGTGTTCTGTCTTTTCCCTATTGCCAACATACTTGCCAGAAGGGCACTCTACCTGCCAGAAAGGGCACAACAGAAGCTAACAACAAAGGGCTGAAAGCTCTCTCATCCTCCAAGTAGCGAGGTATCAAGCCAAGTGCGAAGCACGAATTGGAAGGAATCAAGATATTCCATTCCCTCATTAAGGGCATCAACTAGACGTTGCCGGAAGAAATAGCCGCGAGCTGAATTTATTGGGCATGAACCCACAACTTTCTCTTTATCCGTTAACCACCCAGGGGAGGGATAAAAAAGAAGAGAGATTGAAGAATAGAGAGATGTGCGCTGAGAGAAAAAGTGAGAAAAAGGGCTTTTTCAGAAAACAAGAGATTGAGTGCTAGAGTGATGTGAGAATCACAAATGAGAAAAGGGTGGGAAACAATACCCGGAGAAACTGGCTCCTCGTGACCTGAGAGGTCTCTCATCTTTGGAACATGTCTGAGTGTCGTGTGTGTCGTTTTGTTTGTCTCGATTCTTGTTTTGAGTCATTTCGAGTGTTCCTCGATGTGTTTAGGTTGTTTTACCTTTGTTTTCCTTTGTTGAGTCGTTTTTGCTGTGGTCAGTCGTAGGCTCAATACCCAGTTAAAAACTCATTTCGCAATTTCAAAATGAATCATTTTTGTGCTCAGGAGTGCTGTGCCGTTCTCCACATTTGTGCAAAACGGGGTTTGTTCTTTCATAAAAACCGCAGGGTTCAACCCAGGTCATGTGAGAACAGTAAAACCAGGACCTACCTGAAGCTATATGGGTTCCGAACTGCAAAGCAAAAGAGAAGAGGGGAAGTTTGGAGCATCTGAGTTTGTCTCAACTTCTGCAAGTTCTGTTACTACATCTAGTATGATCAGAATGAGCTGGGTGCCAAATAAATCGAGTACAGTGTGTTGAGTTGTGTGTTCAGAAGGAATTGTATTCAGAATGAGCTATGTGCCGAATAAATCAAGTACAGTGTTTTGAGCTGTGTGTTCAGAATGGGCAGTATGCTATATGAGCCGCATGCCAAATAAATTGAGTACAGTGTTTTGAGTCGTATGTTCAGAATGAGCAGTGTGCTAAATGAGTCGTGTGTTCGAAATAACTAAAATACTGTGTTATGAGCTGTGTGTTCGAAATAACTAGAATACTGTGTTATAAGCTGTGTGTTCAGAATTAGTGGTATGCTGTATGAGCTGTGTGTTCGAAGCGAACATAATATTGTGCTGACTATTTCAATGCCAGAATGTCGATTAGAAGTGCTCTCCCGGAGTACCAGTCCTTGCCAGACGCATCTTGGCTGTGTTTGCAATGAGTTCCTAGGAGATCAATTGCGACGGTGGAAACTAGAGTTTGAATGGCGATGCCTAGAACACAAAGGTTTGGAATTTCCAAGACTAAAGTCTGGTTTGAATACCCAAGGGTGCATCCCTGGCTTGAAATCTGTATGGAAGCCCCATAGGTTGAGGTAGCGGGTATGTATCTCAATTCTGGATACTGAACCAAACTAGTCTGTCACCCCGTTGAAGAATAAGGAAAGTTGTGAATGTGATCGGGAAGGAAAATTGGCATCCATAGCTTCCCCAACAGACGTTGCGCCTTGTCATCATTTCAGGACCTTTGTACTGTGAGTTGAAGGTAAGTATTCGAAGAACACAAGGGGAGATCCCCGTCGAAGTAGAGCAGTTCACTGCCACTCACCTCATGAGGAGCTTTCTAAAGCACCGCTTTGTCTATTCATTGCGTTTCTTAAACATCATACACTGTATTGCATTGTCCCCTATCAGGTTTCTTTAGTGAACGGTATTGTATGTACAGTTCATTCAAACAAGTTCCGGTTCAGTTTGACTGATACCTTCCTCCTCTCGCATTTGGTGTACGTTTGGATACCTTTCTCCTCTCGCGTTTGGCACACGTTTGGATGACTACGCTTTCTTGCACAGTCCTTTTCCTCTCTTGCGTGTGATACGCTGAGAGATGCTTCTTTTCCTCTCTTGTGTGTGATAATCTGAGAGATGTTTCCTTTCCTCTCTTACGTGTGATACGCTGAGAGATGTTTCCTTTCCTCTCTTGCGTTTGATACGCTGAGAGAGGCTTCTTTTCCTCTCTTGAGTGTGATACGCTAAGAGATGTTCGCTTTCCTCTCTTGCGTGTGATACGCTGAGAGGTTTTTCCTTTCCTCTTTCGCGTGTGCTTCGCAGAGAGGTTTTCCCTTTCCTCTCTCGCGTGTGCTACGCCGAGAGGTTTTCCCTTTCCTCTCTCGCGTGTGCTACGCCGAGGGATTTTCCTTTTCCTCTCTCGCGTGTGCTACGCCGAGAGGTTTTCCCTTTCCTCTCTCGCGTGTGCTACGCCGAGAGATTTTCCTTTTCCTCTCTCGCGTGTGATATGCTGAGGGGTGTGCCTTTCCTTTTGTTGCATTGTTATGCACGCTCCTTCTTTCTGAAACACGGGGATATGTCCCTATGTTTCTCCCATTCTGAAACACGGGGATACGTCTATAGACACCCCATTTTTGACCGTCCTCAAGACTTGGACGTCACCGTTTGAACACTCGGTGATCATCCTTGTTTGTGTTCGTCTTGAGTTCCCGGTGGTCTCGGCTACGTGCCTTGCCTCAGGATCTCTCGACTCGACTGTTTTGTGTTTGGTTTTGCACCAAACACTCGTGTTTTTGCTTTGAAGGGCAGGGAATGGCTTGTTGGCCATCCCCACACTCCACCAGGCATGGCTTGAGGCCACCGGCTGTGTTTTGTTGCCATCTGCCAAATGTTTCGCCGACCGGTACTCTAGATGGTCGACCGGCCATCTATTTTGGTCAAATTGCATTTTTGGCTGGCCGACCACTGTTCATCTACTTTTGTAGATATTTTTATGCCAGCTGTGCTAGCTGGCATACACTTTGCTCCCCTCCATACACGTGTATGGAGGGATCTCCCTCTTGGCTAGCTTGTATGGAAAGCTTTACAAGAGGGATTGTCTATAAGAGGAAGCCTCTTCTCCCTCCATTAGGGTTAGAAAATTGTTCAGAGCTTTGAGTTTTAGGGTTAGGGTTTATTCATACTCTATCTCTATATCTCTCCATCTCTTGAGTGTTGTGTGTGTGTTTAGTCTTAGTTTTGTACATAAACACCTACCATTACACCTTCCCTTAATTGCTGAGGCTTTATGTAGACACCCCATTTTTGACCGTCCTCAAGACTTGGACGTCACTGTTTGAACACTCGGTGATTATCCATGTTTGTGTTCGTTTGGAGTTCCCGGAGGTCTCGGCTCGCGCGCCTTGCCTCAGGATCTCCGAACTCGACCGTTTAGTGTCTGGTTTTGCACCAAACACTTGCATTTTGCCTTGGAAGGGCAGGGAATGCCTTGTGAGGCATCCCCACACACCACCGATAGTGGCTGGAGGTCACCGGCTGGTTTTTGCTGCCACCGGCAATGTATATTGCCGGCCGGCACTATTTGTTGCCGATCGGCACCTTTTGTTGCCGGTCGGCACTCTTTTTTGCCAAGATGGCCATTTTGGCCGGCCGACTACTGTGCATCTGCTTTTGCAGATATTTTAAGACAACTGTCTTGCTTTTGGCTCCCCTCCATACACGTGTATGGAGGAATCTCCCTCTTATGAAGCTTGTCTTGTAAGCTTTACAAGACAAGAAGTTCTATAAAGAGAGGGGCTCTCTCTTGTTGCAAGGGTTAGACACTTGAGATATTTTAGAGAGCTTAGACAGCCATTTTCATGGTTTGAGTTCTAGGGTTAGGGTTTGATACATATTATCTCTCTCTTTTTTCCCTCTTGTGTGTGTTAAAGTGTGTTTGTGTCTTACTATTGCACACAAACACATAGTGTTTCACCTTCCTATAGCTACTGAGGTTCTAAAGGACTGGTTTTAGTGTTTTGGTGTTGGATTCAAGCCAAAGAGGGCCATTGGAGCACCATTGTTGAAGAAGTCTCCAAGGGTAACAATTTTGACTTTATATTCCCCATTTTTGCATTGATTTTCTACCTATCTTAGATCCGTTTTCGTGCTTATTGTATAACACAAAAAAAGTTCTATTTTTTAGCCCTCTTGATTGTTTATTAAGGGTGTTTTGTGGTTTGAGGGTGTTTGACCCCTCTTAGGCCTTGAAAGGCCCCATTTTGAGCCATTTTGAGCAAGCTTCGAGACTTTGGTGTTTGGGCCTCTTCACCACTGAAATCTTGAGGGATTTCAGTGGTGGAGATGGTGCCTTGAAGTCTCTAAAAGGAGAGGGCCACCCCCTCTCCTTGTTGTCCTTAAAATGGACCATTTTTGGCCTCTTGAGGGAGAACCATGTTAGAGTGTGTGTTGACCATGCCTTGGCTACTTTTTGTGCTTAATATGTCACATTATACCTCTGATTTTTGTTGGTTTTGGTACACCATGCATGCTTAGCATACCTACCATGTAATGCCATGATATTGCCTCAATGTGCCTTAGGTTGTTAGCCCTTGTTAGAGCATGTTTTCGGCTTGGTCTTGTGAAGCTTTTGTGCATGTTTTGCCATGTTTTAGGTCTGTCCATAGTTGCTTCGGTCGGATTTGGCATGCATCATATAGCCCCTTTGCATTTTGGCTTGTTGGCCTTAAGCATGTGAATGTATAGCATGACATTTTTGTATTGATTTGGTAATTTGGAACCATCTACCATGTCATTTCAGTCCCATTTGCATGCCTATATGTTTACCTTGGATGCATCTTTAATGCTTTGAAAGCTTGTGTAGTATGCTCCAT
The DNA here is from genome assembly GCF_004153795.1 of Camellia sinensis. Taxonomy (NCBI): domain Eukaryota; kingdom Viridiplantae; phylum Streptophyta; class Magnoliopsida; order Ericales; family Theaceae; genus Camellia; species Camellia sinensis. The sequence continues at coordinate 528,810 of NW_021026978.1, forward strand.
GTTTTGGCCATTGTGCATACCTTTGAACTTAAGTCATTTGGATGCCATCTAAGTGATCCTTAGGCCTTGTCTTAAAGTCCTAAAACGCTGTTTTTGGTCAATAAGTTCATACCATGTTTGGTCTTGCTAAGTGTAGTTCAATACTCCATTGGTTTGCTTTGAACACTTAGGCCATTTGTTGCATGCTTGGCTTGATTTATTGCTTGGTTTGGCACCATGTTTTAACATGATTTTTTTTAATGCTTATGTTGCATGCTATATGTCCATGATTACCTTCTTTCAAATGTGTTTGAGAGTTGCCCCATTTGTGCTTAAGTGTTGGCCCTCAATTATGTGCATGTGTGTATGTATTTGGTCCCTCATATTATAGCACTTTGGCCCTTGTTTTAGGCCTAATTAGAGGTGCCTAAACCATGTATAAGTCCATCTTTTCATCGGTTTGTATCGCCACATGTATGCTTGTATGCTTGCATAAATGCCTTGTCATGCCATGTTGCATCCATAGCTTGCATGCCTAGGTTGCATGCTAGGTTGCATTGCATCTTGTACGCATGCCTTGTTCCTTGACTTGATGATAGGAATTGGGCCTTGATTTGTTTGTTTGGTTTTCATTTCATTTGACATGAAAGTTGTATACTTGACCACTTGGGCCACCATGCATGAAAATGCGTGATTGGTGGTCCGAGAATCGAGACACATGCCCCTTTGAGTCACAAACATAATAAGGGACATGAATGGTGCATATATGCTTTGAATTGTGCTGCCATGCTTTGCCTTGCCCTCTGTTGCTGTCAATTGCAGATTCTGCAGGAACACTTTGCCGACTGGCAGTGTCAAGTGCCGACCGGCAGTGTCAAGTGCCGACCGGCAATCTCTTCTCTGCCGACAGCTTCATTTTGTGCTGATGGCCATAACACATTGCCGGTGACAGTTACATTCAGCCGGTGGCACTCCTCAGTGTCCAAGGAACCAGTTCTGAGATTTTGGCAGCCTCCAGAGGAGTAAAGGAAGGAAAACAGAGGCAGCCTATGCATGGCGGTGCATTTCCGAGCAGGACCGAGCATGCATTGCATCGAGCTCTCCTCCCGAGGCGGTTTACTGCTTTTCCTAGATTAATTAATTTGCTTAGTTGATTAGGCAATTTGTAATATTTAATTAGCTTGCGTAGTTAATTAATTTGTAATATTTATTTGGTCCCTCTGAGTGAGGGCAAATTTGTAATAAGTGTGGGTGAGTGTGTGAATGTCTTCCAACCCCCACTTATTTCTTCCCTTTTATTTACCTGCTTTGATGGTTAGTATTAGGGCACGTTTAATTTAGCATACCTTATGCTATGCATGCGTGCATCCATATATTTGTCTCGCATGCACCGGGCTCGGTACTTACCTATCTTAAATTCGTTTTTGAGCTTGGTGTATAATACAAAAAAGTTCTGTTTTTAAG
>NW_021026978.1:531557-544560 GCF_004153795.1 Camellia sinensis
GTGATTTTACCTCCTGAGAAACCCAATGTTACTACAAATCTTCTCCCCATTGTTTACCCGATTATAGGTGTTTGAAAACTGCTGCGTGCATAGTGAAACCCTAGCTCCTGACAAAATAGGACAGGGAAACCCTACCCCAACATAGGGGTGTTTTGGCTCTCTTTACTTGCTATGTGCTTTTAGAGTGTTGCTCTACAGGAACGTGCATATCAGTTTGCAAGATTGAGTATCAGGCCTGAGGGCATCAGTATCAGTTTATGAGAATCAGTTATCTGCGGGTATCAGGTTCAGTTTTGGGAACAGATATTTTGGGGAACAGTGATCAGTAGTGGAATACAGTTGTTCGGCTACACCTGTGTTTGATCCGTTTGGGGCTGAAATGCTGTATGTTTTTCCTTTCAGTTCAGAAGGTCAGAGAGTTGATACAGAATAGCCAGTGTTCTCCCTTGCCGAGGCAGGGCTTATGATGACGCAGAATTCAGAAGAGATCATAGTTATGACGGCTGCATTGGAGCAGGGGATCACTCTGCAAAGTGAGGCCAACACTGATGTGTCACATCCACCCAGGTCGCCTGTTGTGCACCCGGTCTGGGCACCCCAGTTATATCAGGCTCGCGAGCCTACTACATTCGAACTGATGGGGATGATAGATAATCTCCAGAGGTCTGTGGCGGATCTCGCCTACGGAATGTCAGCTTCACCCCCAGTGGCACCGTATGCCGGGAATTTCATACCACAGGAGCCCCCACTGCTGGGGCGGATTGTGATAGAGCTCAGCCAGCCAGAGGTGGCTTCCAGCTACAGCCACGACATGTCAGCAACAACCGGGCTTCGCTCTGAAGTAGCAACCCAAACCCTTGACCAGGCTGAGGCTGGAGGAAGAGACAAAATGAAGGCAGATGCCGATCCTATTGAACAACTGCTGTGGGCAGTCGAGGCTTTGAAAGCCGGGGGGATGAACAAGCAACAGATATCCGCAGTTGTGGCAAAAACTGTGGAGGATGCTTTCCCCACTCCACCTGAGGGTAGTTCAAGCCAGTCAGAAAATCGGGATAGGCCCCGTCATGCCAAGGCAGTTCCTCTATTCCCGCCCCTGCACCCGGGAAAGACCCAAAAGCTAAAGTGGCGCCTGCCGACCCTTTCGCTTGTGCGGCTAGTAAGAGCGCTCAGACTCCAAAGTACCTGCCCCGGGGGCGCAGGACCTTTCATGCTCTCTACATGCCTCTATCCAAGGCATTTCAGATCCTTGCCAAGAGGGGGCACCTTAAACCCTTGGAGCCTCGGCCTCTCCCGAAGAATCTCCCCGCTACGCATGATGCTGCTCAGTACTGCGCGTACCACCAGCAGACGGGCCATGCGACCGACAATTGCTTCCGCCTCCGTCATGAGGTGCAAGATTTGATTGACAACGAGGTTATCCTCCCGCCCACTGCAGCCAAGTCCGTTGCCACCCAGTTATTAGATTTTGAAGACACAGATACTGCAAGTATGTAATCAGACGGTGAACCACCTGCGGGTGACATCTGGATGTGTTTTGAATGTAGCGTCTGGTACGCATTTTTGAGTGGCTGTGAACGCTAGCTTTGTAAATCCTGGCTTGGGTATCGAGTTAGTCTTTTGTTTTGAGTCTGTCTCTTTGTCTTGAGTCAGTCTTTTTGCTTAAGGGTCTGTCTTGTTGTATCGAGTCAGTCCCCTTTGTATATAATACCAGGTGATTCTGGGATTGTTGCCTCGAACACCGTTTTATCAATTTTTATTTTGAGTCTGTTTCTGCCGAGGGGCCAGTTGCACCAACAAATCCAAATGAAACAGCTGTTGCTATCTCACTTTCATGCTTGCTTTCAGTTTAAGTGCCGGAGGATCTGAATGGGCTGACGATACATCTCGCATGCTCTCCTGCGTGCCAAACTCATTGCATTGACCTAAGTTTTTCAAAAAAAAAACCCTTTTGAACACTGCGGTGATGAAAACGAAGAGGAAGGAATTCCTCGGGTTTTGCAAAATTCTGGATCATTTTAAGAGAAAGAGAGGCGTGCTAAGCCCTTAATGAGTGAAATCACGCTTGTCGGCGTGAGTACTGAGAAGGACCCTGGCTTGATCCAGATCGGTTCCACACTATCTTCGGCACAAGCGATTTGTCGCTTTCTTAAAAACTTTCAAAAACAAATGTTTTACGCGGCCCTGTGAAGACTTGTGTGGAATCGCTCTTGAGATTGTGCAGCCTAGGATCGCTCTCGGCCTCAAGATTCGACCTGTTGTCTTGAACCTCGAACTCATTCCGAAAATTCAACAGTCAACCGTCAGAGGAGGCCCGTGTGGCCAGTTTTGAAGCAGCCCTCGACCAAGAGGCGCCGAAATTGAATCAAGAAGAGTAGATCTCACCAGAAGAAGCTCGTAGAGCAACCATGATGGATTCTTCTGCAAATCAATACAACAGCTGTTCTCCTAGACACAGAGAAACTTCAACTTCAAAAACCATTTGGCATGGACTTGTTACACTTTTACCCTTGAGAGGCTCGCTGGGCCGAAAACCCGGAAGGGCGGCCCAGGCAAAAGTTAGAGCAAGAGAAGAATACAGAAAAGAAAAGAAAAATACAAAAATACAAAAATACAAAAGAACAGAAAAAAAAAAGAAGAAGAAAGAAAAAGAAGTGAAAAAAAAAAGAAAATGAAAAGAAAAGCTCGCAAGGTCGAAAACCCGCATCGGGCACCTTGGCAAAAATTAGAGCCTGAAAAGTGAAGGTTAAAATACCCGAGTGTACCTTAACCAGAACTACGTAAGGCTTGATTCCCATGTTTGGGATACGTAGGCAACTTCATCATGAAGTTCAACCCCCAACGCTGTCATAGCGTCTCAGTCCATGCAATGGTTTCAACTTCATCCCAAAGTCTAGTCGCCAACACTTCCAAGGCGACTGTGTTTTTTTTTTTTTTTCTTCCTCTTGTGTTTCACATTTCTCTTGCACAACTCCTCCCTATTTATAGGGATGCAAATGTGCCCTCAGGCCAACACATGGCCACAACTTAAATCCCCTTAGATTTGATCATAAATCTCATAGATTTATACTTATCTAATGAATATTTGTAGCAATTATACTTTGGCCCAGTTCTTTAACATAATTATATAAACCAACTAATCCCTAGTTAAATTATACTTTATCGTATACCAACAAAAAATTAATTATTTATTTTACTATCACACCCACTATTATTATTATTATTATTATTATTATTATTATTATTATTATTATTATTATTATTATTATCATGATTGGTTGTGGTATTAATTAAATATTTAGGATGTCACATTTCTCCCCTCCTAAATAGAAGTTTGTCCCCAAACTTGACGTACTTTAATTCTCAAAGAGGTATGGGTATTTGGCTTGCATTTGACTTTCTGTTTCCCACGTAGCTTCTTCGATACGATGATTTCACCATAAGACTTTTACAAGCGGTATAGTCTTATTTCGAAGAACTTGATCACGACAATCGAGAATCTGCACTGGTTGCTCTTCATAAGAGAGGTCCTGTTGGACTTCCAAGTTCTCATAGTCAACAACATGTTCTGGATCTCAGAGGTACCGTCGGAGCATCAAAACGTGAAACACATTGTGAACATTGGATAGTTCAGGCGGTAGTGCAAGGTGATATATTACAGGACCAATCCTTTTTAGTATCTCGAATGGTCCGATGTAACGTAGGTTTAACTGCCATTGCTTTCCAAATCATATAACTCCTCTTGTTGGTGAGATCTTGAGGAACACATGATCCCCTACTTGGAATTCCAAGTCCCGTCTCCGTGCATCTGCATAACTTTTTTGGTGGCTTTGGGCAGTGCGAATTCGCTGCTGGATAAGTTGGATTTTATCACTTGTGATTTGCATGATCTCGGGGCCTAACAGTTTCCTGTCCCCAACTTCCATCCAGCATAGAGGTGATCGACATCTCCTTCCACACAGAGCTTCGTACGGCGCGATTCCAATGCTTGCTGGATAATTGTTGTTATAGGCGAATTCCACTAAAGGTAGGTGCTCATCCTAGTTACCTTTGAGGTCCAACACGTATACACGTAACATGTCTTCCAACGTCTAGATTGTTCTTTCGAATTGCCCATTAATTTGTGGGTGATAAGCAGTGCTAAACTGCAGTGTAGTCCCAAAAGCCTCCTGCAATTTCTTCCAGAAGTGAGACACGAAGCGGGGGTCTCAGTCAGACACGATTGAAATTGAGGTGCCGTGCAAACGAATAATTTCCTTGATGTATAAGGTGGCAAACTTATTAAGGGAGTACATGATTTTGATTGGTAGAAAATGCACCGACTTCGTGAATCAGTCTACTATAACCCATATTGCATCATTCTTCGAAAATGACTGTGGTAGCCCGACCACAAAGTCCATAGTGATATGCTCCCATTTCCATTCAGAGAGTGGTTGCAGCAGTCTTGCAAGTCTCTGATGTTCTACTTTAACACGCTGACAATGCAGACATTTGGAGACATAGCTTGCTATGTCTCTTTTTATTCCTGTCCACCAGTAGTGTTCCTTCAGATCCTGGTATATCTTTGTGTTGCTAGGGTGGACTGCAAATCTCAATCTATGAGCTTCCATCAATATCTTCTTCTTGAATTCTGGAATGTCGGGTACGCAAATTCGATTCTGAAATTTTAGTATCCCATTGCTTATAGTGAAATTAGAATCAGGCGTACTCCTTTTCTCCTCGTACTTTCTCTTCAAAAGTTTATCTTCCCATTAGCGCGCTTTAATTTCTTCAATCAATGTAGGTTCCACGGTTATGTTGGCGAGCAGTCCATTGATCTTGCGGGAAATGAGAGTACATGCCAAACTTCTGATCGCCTTTCGGCTTAGTGCGTTTGCCACCATGTTAGCTTTGCTTGAATGGTGATGGATCTCTACATCATAATCTTTCATAAATTCTAGCCAACGTCATTGTCTCATATTCAATTCCTTATGTGTGAACAAATATTTAAGACTTTTGTGATCAGTGTAAATTTCGCAAGTTGTACCGTAGAGATAATGATGCTAGATCTTGAGGGCAAAGATTACCGCAGCCAATTCCAGATCATGAGTTGGGTAGTTCTTCTCGTGAGTCTTTAGTTATCGCGAGGCATAAGCAATGACTTTTCCATTTTACATAAGAACGCAACCCAAACCATTGTATGAGGCATCACTATAAATTACGAACCCATCTGCTCTAGTAGGGAGTGCTAGCATAGGAGCTGACACAAGTCGACTTTTTAATTTTTGGAAGCAACGCTCTTGCTTGTCTGTCCATTTGAAGGGTGTGTTCTTCTGAGTTAGCTGGGTCAAGGGTGATGTTGTCTTCAAGAAATCTTGCACGAAGCGTCGGTAATAACCAGCTAGACCCAAGAAGCTTCATATTTCTGACATGTTAGTAGGTCGTGGCCAGTCCATGATTACTGCAACTTTTTGGGGGTCAACCGAGATGCCATCTTTGTTAATGACGTGACTGAGGAAGTGTACACTAGTGATCCAAAATTCGCATATCTTCAACTTGGCATAAAGTTTGTGATCACGTAGTGTTTGCAGAGTTGTTCGCAAGTGCTGCTCATGGTCTTCTGGTGACTTGGAGTATATGAGGATGTCATCAATGAAGACGATGACGAACTCATCAAGATAGGGTTTGAACACTCGGTTCATGAGGTCCATGAAGGCTACTGGTGCATTTGTGACGCCAAAAGGCATGACAAGAAACTCGTAGTGCCCGTAACGGGTTCTGAAGGCAGTCTTTTCTATGCTTTCCGTTTTGACTTTTAGTTGGTGATACCCCGATCGCAAGTTGATTTTTTAGAATACTTGGGCGCCTTGAAGTTGATCGAACAAGTCATTGATTCGTGGAAGAGGGTACCGATTCTTGATGGTGACCTTTTTCAGCTCCCGGCAATCAACACATAACCTCATTATGCCATCTTTTTTCTTTATGAATAGTACTGGAGCTCCGTAGGGTGAGGTACTAGGTCGAATGAAACCTTTGTCTAGGAGTTCTTGGAGTTGAGTCTTCAGTTCTTTCAATTTCGTCATTGACATGCGGTAAGAGGCTTTTGATACTGGTTGGGTACCAGGTTGAGTTTCAATGGTGAATTTGATTTCCCGGTCAACCGAGGTACCAGGTAGATCTTCAGGAAAAGCATCCGGGAATTCTCGTACTACGAGGATCACATCAACAGTGGGGGCCTCTTTTTGTGTATCGATCACATAATAAATATAACTACCACAACCCTTTCTTAGAAGTCGTTGGGCTGTCATGGAGGATATAATACAGGAAGGGTTGGAAACTCCAGTCCCGTCAAGGACAAGCTCGGGTTGGTTTGGTAACTTGAGGGAGACCTTTTTGGCTTTACAATCAATAAAGGCATGGTTGGTAGCCATCCAATCCATACCTAAGATCACATCAAAGTTTCCAATGCGAAGGGGAATCAAGTCTACGTATAAGGTTTTACTTTTTAGGGATATAGCACAAGATTTGTATACATCAGCACTAAGGGCGAAATTACCAAAAGGAAAAGACACATACAATATATATCCTAAGGGTTCGGATATTGATGTCAGCTTGGCAGCAAAGTGTGGTGCAACAAAAGAATGAGTTGACCCAGAGTCAATGAGGACATGAGCTAAATGACCACTGACAGAAAGTGTACCTGACACAACGTTTTCGATAACTTCTGGTTTTCCAGGTACCAAGGCAAAAGCCCTTCCTTGGCATTTTTGGTCCTTCCTCTCTCCTCCAGGTCCTGTGGGTTTTTTGACTGGGCTAGAGGGGCTGGCTGTAGGATTAGTTAGCTTTGGACAGTCCCTCAGCAAGTGGCCCACTTGACCGCATTTAAAGCATGCTCCCGTGTCTCGATGGCATTGTCCCTAATGTGCCTTCTCATAAGTAGGACAAATTGGAATAGTGCCACTTTGAGGATTGGTAGGACCTTGATTTCTTGAACTGGTTGTGCCCGTATTCACCTTTTTGGGAGTCGCAACACTGGGTCTTCTGTTGTCTCTTTCCTAGAATCGCTTATTTAGGCTTGGTTTCCCGAAACGCGAGGCTTTAATCCCATTTTCTGCAATGTACGCCCGGTCTACCACTTTCTTATAGGTTGGTAGTTTCAAAACCTCAAGCTTATCTTTGATTTCAGCATCCAATCTTACTTCGAACTTTCTTGCTTTTCGAGCTTCGGTGGGGATGACATATGTCGCAAACTGAGCGAGTTGCGTGAACTTGCTCTTGTATTCGGCCACCATCATGCTTCCTTGCTTTAGATGTATGAATTCTGATGCCTTCTGTTCCCGTAATGAATCTGGGAAGTATTTTTCATAAAATACTTCCAAGAATCTTGCCCAAGTCGCAATTTTTTCTTTCTCCAAAGTGAGAAGCCACCATTCCTGTGCATTATCTTTGAAAGTAAAAGTGGCGAAAGTTACTTTCTATCTTTCGGTGCAGGGTAGGGCGCGAAAAATCTTTTCCATGTCTTTAACCTAAGCATCCGCTACCATTGGGTCTGGACCATCGGTAAATGTGGTGGGTTTCAGATCCTAGAACTGTTTTATGGCAACCAGCTTCTCTCGCCATTCCGGCATCCCATTGTTGATGTTAGTCTGCAAGGCTTGCAAAAAGCTAGTAACTGCTCTTTCTATGATTCTTTCCATCGATTCAGTGCCACTGACTAATGACTCGCTTCCGTTACCATTATTGGCCATTCTACAAAGTAATAAATGAGGCATTACATCCATAACGTAGCAGATATATAAGCATGTATAGCGCAATCTATATCTATACAAAATACAAACTTTACTATGTTTACAATTAATATTACATCCTTGTTTCAAAAGTTAGAATATGTTAGTGTCTCATCCCTGTGGTACAACAAAAACAAAAAACAAAAAAGACAACAAAAAGGGATTAGAACACATCATGGTTAGCGTACAAAAAGGTTTTCCTCTACTAAATCTAGAGTGGTGGGTCAAACGGGCCAAACAACCATGGAAAGTAGTGTTGCATAGAAAGCTCAAATTCCCATCCTAACTGGACCACACCAAAATACATCCACGCTGCTTGGACTGTGAAAATGGGAACGGACTGTATGTATCCCAAAAATGCTTGATCAACAATCCGGCCGGGTGTCTCGATATATGATAGGTCATTACTAAAGTCAACATTTTGAATATTAATAATCTCTATCAGGTTAGGGACAGTGGTAAAAAATGTAGTCCTCGGGGTACACGTTTCCCTTTCTTGCCATAAAATCTGGGGGCAAAGGGCTTATGATGTAGTGCGGGCGGTCATATCCCGGGGCAATGCTGAGGACACGAGTGGGTCCAAGAAAGCGTCTGCGCGTATAGGTACGGCTTTGCCTCCATAGTAAGTATGGGACATCAATAGGATCAGTCTGTATATAGATTGGCCGACCCATCAATTGGGCAAGGCCTGGATGTAGTCCTCTAATTATATCCTATGAGTCTCCCCATCCTTCAAGTGAGGCAGGGACGGGGTGCTTTGCTAAAATCTCATCCAAATTAATGGCCCCGAGCTCCTCCCAAAATGCCTCGTCAAGGTTAATCTCAGACATTCCTACATCACCAGAAGAAACGTGAGATTTTACATAAAAGGACTAACGTTGCAGGTAAATATTTATTTATTTTTATTTTATTATGTTTATCTAGCTATATAGTTTTATTTATAGATTTATTTATAACTTTTCAAACTTTCTGATCAAATTAAAATAGCTTCTTTTTTTTTTTTTTTGAATGAACCATTGCTCTGATATCACCTTTGTCACAACCCAACTCTAGGGGCTTAGGGCTGGAATTGTAACTCATTATTTTATTCTAATCATGGAAAATTAAATGGCGTAGGCGAAGGCAAAAGGAAATAAAAATAATTAAACAGAAAATTTACTTCATTTTACTGTTTTAATAAGAGAAAATACATCTATAGGGCTTTTATTATTTTATTATTCAGTGATCGGCCCTGAGTAAAAACAAAAGGAAACAAAAATGAAATAAATAAAAGAAAAGAAAAACAAAATAATGGTTCAACATCAAATTCTCGTCCGGGTTCCACTACGTGAGGTTATGGGTCTCCCTTACATCTTGTCACCTGAAAGGGTAACAGCTATAAGCACACAGCAGAGTGAGAAATATTATGCCAAGAGTATAGGGAATACCAAATAACCATGGATAGTTATTTAAGCTAAAATAGTAACAGAACTTAATTTGGATAAACGAATAATTTAAATTGGCAGAAACTGAAATACAGAAATTATGTAATTAAATAACCATAACCACGGTACAGAATAGAACAGAACAGAGGTCACTGAAGTGACAGTCAGAACAGAGGTCAATGGATCCATGACAAACAAAGGACCACAAAGTGGCCAAACAGAGGCCAATGATTATTTAAGTCCCCCAGGGCGTGGGACTCCTGTGGTGGTACTTACAAAACATAATTGTTTATAAGGTCATTATCAAATACTTTCTACAATTTAAACAAACATATCCATGGATTTTATTTTAAACAAATAGAGTTCAGAAAATAATCCTCATAATTGAAATATTAGTATAATTTATAAAACATAACTTGTATAAAATAAATTATGGCAAGCCAAAACATACGTAAAATATATTATGGTGACTCAAGATATAATATAGCTCACCTTAATATTGACCCTTAGCCTTTACTTTCCACTATCACAAATCTTCTTACTATAACTTTCCTACCTCCAGTATCTTGCGTGCTTTTTTCTTTTTTTTTTTTCTCTTCCTCTTGTGTTTCACACTTCTTTTGCACAACTCCTCTCTATTTATAGGGAGGCAAATGTGCCCTCAGGCCAACATGTGGCCACAGCTTAAATCCCTCTAGATTTGATCATAAATCTCATAGATTGATACTTATCTAATGAATATTTGTGGTAATTATACTTTGGCCCAGTTCTTTAACATAATTATATAAACCAATTAATCCCTGATTAAATTACACTTTATCGCATACCAACATAAAATTAATTATTTATTTTACTATCACACCCACTATTATTATTAGTATTATTATTATTATCATCATGATTGGTTGTGGTATTAATGAAATATTTAGGGTGTCACATCTTTCATGAGGCCAACTTAATGAGTCAATTTTTTATTCAAATCTTAATAGTTTTTCGTTAAGTTACATTTTATCCCAACTAATTCCTAATCCTTAATTAAATTACACTTTATCCCATTGGCCCGCTTAAGGCCCACTCAAGACCCGGCTCGCCCGAGGCCTAGTGTTTTTTTTAGTGAAAAATAAAAAAAATAAAAAAAATTTGTTTAGGCCCGCCCAAGGTCCGAATACCCCTAGCCCTAGGCCTAATTTTCTGGCCCGTGGCCCAGCCCGACCTGAATTTTGGAGGGAGCCTGTGAGGCCTAACATGGGCCGGCCTGGGCTGGGCCAAATTCATACCCCTAGATATGGGTGGGTCTTTTGACTTTCAACAGCGATTCATAGCTTGAAAGTTACACGGCTCGAATGGCTCGAAAATGCAAAATGACGTCGTTTTGCATTTTTTTTTCTTCTTCTTCTTTCCGTCTTCTTCTTTCTTTTCCGTCTTCGTCTCTGTTATCTCTCTCTGCTTATTTTCTTATATTTCTTTTGTTGTTTTCTGAAGTTAAATCTTCATTTGGGTTTTAATATTTAATAAATTTATTTCTTGTTCCTCTAGATGTTTCGATTCAAACTTGGTTGAGAAACCTGTGGAGGTGGAGACTCCTGACCATCATTATTATCATGTATGGATCTCAGATACTTCTGCACATCCTTCTGCCTCTGGCCAAAACCTCCTTCATCTTCTTCTTCATCTACTTCTACTTTTTTTCCCTAAAAACTACCAAACCCATCACAAAATTGAAGCAAACCCACTTTCTCTCTCTAAAAACTATGAAACCCATCACAAAACTGAAATCAAAATCAAAATCAAACCCATCCACCCATCGATCAAACACAAAAATCAAACCCACCCACAAAAAATCGAACCCACCCATTGAGAGAGAGAGAGATCTTCCCAAGAGATACACACACAGATACAAGAGGGATCTTCCCCCTCCATCATCATCATCAACACACACATGCACAAGAGATACACACATAGATCTTCCCCTCCCTCTTCTCTCTTCCTTTCTTCTCACTCTCTCTCTCTCTCTCTCTCTCTCTCTCTCTCTCTCTCTTTTCAGCAATATAAGAGAGAAAGGGAAAAAAAACCCAAAACGACGTCGTTTTGGATATTCGAGCTAATTCGGGCCACGAGTTGCTCGAGCTACCAAGGATTATTGTTTGACTTTTTGGTTTTTTGGCTATTTTAGCCTGGGGCTAAAAGGTCTTGTTTAGAATGGGCTTTTTAGTTTTTTTGACTTTTATGGGAGAAAAAATAAAATGATTATAGTTTAGATGTGACATTTTATCGTATTAACTTTTTAGTGTATTTAATTTTTGTGTGACTAAAATAACTAAAAAAACCCATGCCAAACATAACTTGAGATGATTATTTAATTTTATAAAAATCACTTTACTAATTTACTATTTCATCCCATTATAATGATATAATCTCCATTTATTTGCTAATTTGACCTCTTCATATGGTATCATCTTTGAATTGCAAGTCCACTGACAAATGAAAAACATTTAAGCCTCGTTTGGCAACTGCATGTTTTAGTTAAAAAGTCAAAATGTAACTATAAGTTATCACATCATTCTCTCTACTTTTCTGCATATCTTTTCGTAAAAAGTCAAAAAATTACTAAAATAGCTTGTTCTTAAACGAGACCTTGCTCACGCTATAGGACTTTCTCTCCAACAGACCAAGAATCTTGTCAACATCAAAGGCCATTGAGTTCTCATTCATGGACTAAATATTTTAATTAAAAAATTAAAAAGTTATTATAAATTATTATATTAATTTTTTATTTTTTTATATATTTTTTCGTTAAAAATTAAAAATTATTTAAATAATTTGTTTCTAAATGAAACATGAGACCTATTTTGAGAAGTGACTTATTTTTGACTTATTAATAAATCAATAAACCAATAAGTTGGCTTTTTATTTTATTTATTTATTTTTTATTTTTTTTTATACCTTGACGAAAGAGGCTTGGGAGCTTGTTCAGAAAGTTGACTATTTTAGTTGATTTTTTTGATTATTTTAGCCTGGTTAAAAAAGTTGTGTTTAGAAAAATAATAGATTTTTTTTTGTGGTAATTAATTTGATAGTTATGAAAGCAAAAATAAAATTATTATGATTTGAATGAAATATTTTATCTTATTAATTATTTTAATTTATTTTATCTTTATTGACTATTTTAACCCAAAACTTACTTTTCAAATAGAACCGGAAATGATTATAGCACTAAATTCTCGTGATGGGAGCTTCTACACATAAGTGATTACATTTAGTGAATAATCAGTTGGTTGTCACTTTCAATTTCTGCAACTTGTCTTATGTTTGAGATCAAGACTAGATCGTCTAGTCTGGCCCATGTGCTCATTTTTAGTCTCATTTCGATAATCCAAACCTTTTGAGTCTCATTTTGATCAATATGTAGAATTCGTTGAGTACTATATCCCTGTTAATAATCACATTGATCGGATATCGATAACTATTTGATCGGATCATATTTGTATAAAAAAAAAGACAGTGAAAAAATAAATATTTGACAAAAATCTGATCCAATTAGGCCCAGGCCCGAGCCCATCTTGGGACCCTGGGCCTGGGCTTAGGCCATCATTTTGAAACTCGGCCCGGCCTGCTAGGTTGGCCCATTGGCTTGCTCAAAACCCGGCCTGAGGCCCGGCCCATCCAAGGCCCAGTGTCATTTTTAGTTTAAAAAAAAAAATTTGGTGAAAAAAATAGGAAAAAAAAAAAAATTGTTCAAGTTCTACCCTAGGCTTAGGTCTAGCCCGCCCAAGACCTGAATACCCCTAGGCATAGGCCTAATTTTTTGGCTCGTGG
>NW_021026978.1:544610-556437 GCF_004153795.1 Camellia sinensis
GGCCTTAAGTGTATGAGTGTATAGCATGACATTTTTGCATTGATTTGGTGATTTGGAATCATCCACCATGTCATTTCAGACCTTATAGTATGCTTGTATGCTTGCTTTAGATACCTCTTTGAAGCTTTGAAAGCATACCTTTGAACTTAAGTCTTTTGGCCATTGTGCATACCTTTGAACTTAAGTCATTTGGATGCCATCTAAGTGATCCTTAGGCCTTGTCTTAATGTCCTAAAACTCTGTTTTTGGTCAATAAGTTCATACCATGTTTGGTCTTGCTAAGTGCAGTTCAATACTCCATTGGTTTGCTTTGAACACTTAGGCCATTTGTTAGATGCTTGGCTTGATTTATTGCTTGGTTTGGCACCATGTTTTAACATGATTTTTTTTAATGCTTATGTTGCATGCTATATGTCCATGATTACCTTCTTTCAAATGTGTTTGAGAGTTGCCCCATTTGTGCTTAAGTGTTGGCCCTCAATTATGTGCATGTGTGTATGTATTTGGTCCCTCATATTATAGCACTTTGGCCCTTGTTTTAGGCCTAATTAGAGGTGCCTAAACCATGTATAAGTCCATCTTTTCATCGGTTTGTATCGCCACATGTATGCTTGTATGCTTGCATAAATGCCTTGTCATGCCATGTTGCATCCTTAGCTTGCATGCCTAGGTTGCATTGCATCTTGTATGCATGCCTTGTTCCTTGACTTGATGATATGAATTGGGCCTTGATTTGTTTGTTTGGTTTGCATTTCATTTGACATGAAAGTTGCATACTTGATCACTTGGGCCATCATGCATGGAAATGCGTGATTGGTGGTCCGAGAATCGAGACACATGCCCCTTTGAGTCACAAACATGATAAGGGACATGAATGGTGCATATATGCTTTGAATTGTGCTGCCATGCTTTGCCTTGCCCTCTGTTGCTGTCAATTGCAGATTCTGCAGGAACACTTTGCCGACCGGCAGTGTCAAGTGCCGACCGGCAATCTCTTCTCTGCCGACAGCTTCATTTTGTGCTGATGGCCATAACACACTGCCAGTGACAGTTACATTCAGCCGGTGGCACTCCTCAGTGTCCAAGGAACCAGTTCTGAGATTTTGGCAGCCTCCAGAGGAGTAAAGGAAGGAAAACAGAGGCAGCCTATGCATGGCGGTGCATTTCCGAGCAAGATCCGGGCATGCGCTGCATTTGGCCCTTCTCCCGAGGCAGTTTATCTGTTTTCCTAGCTTAATTAGTTTATTAATTAGTTAGGCAATTTGTAATATTTAATTAGCTTGCGTAGTTAATTTGTATTATTTATTCGGTCCCTCCGAGCGAGGGCAAATCTGTAATAAGTGTGGGTGAGTGGCGTGTATCTCTTCCAACCCCCACTTCTTTCTTCCCTTTTACTTACCTGCTTTGATGGTTAGTATTAGGGCACGTTTAATTTAGCATACCTTATGCTATGCATGCATGCATCCATATATTTGTCTCGCATGCACCGGGCTCGGTACATCGCGTTAACTGCATCTGTGTTTCAAAGTCCAAACTGAATACATGTTAGTTGTGCATTTTCATATGTCATTCATAGACTAGCCGAGCCTACTCTAATGACATTTTGTATGCGATGCATTAGCCACTTATTCACATGCCACGATTAGACTAGCCGAGCCTATTCTAACTGCATCCTGTATGTGTTGCATTAGACTCTTAGTGTTAGTAAGGACATGCATGTTTGCTAACTAGTTTATTGTTTTGGCACGGAGTACAATGTAAGTATTTTAGCTTTAGCACCCTGCATGCGTGTGAGTGTTGCCATGACAGTATGCTTGCCATGTGGCTAAACGCTTATGTGATAAACTGTTTCATTGCCTGTGGGTGAAGGTTGGATTGCTTGAGTTGGAATAACTCGTTGAAATCCGTGTCTTAGCCTACTTGCGAGTAGCAAATTCCAAAACATTTTTTTTCCAAGATAAACGGATATGCAATGCTTATTTCCAAATTAGGCAATCTAGTCTATACTTGCTTGTTGTGCGCATAATATAGTAATTCTAGGCTAATAAATGGAATAAGAACACATAACGTTTTCAAAATCGGATATCATGGTTAGTAGAGGCCGATCTTCGGACCGGGCGAAAGGGGGTGCTCATAGCTGACCTTCCCCGATCGTACCCAAGCTCCCGAGCTGAGACAACTCCGGTAATGACGGACATGTGGCCTTCGGCACCGAGTCAGGGTTTCCTAAATTTCCCCATTAAAAAATATTTAGGTGGCGACTCTGTATCTGGCAAAGCAGTCCATGTTTGGCACTTCTTTTCAAAAATCTGTTTCTCAAAACGATTTGGCAGATTTGGACTCTTTGGTTCAAGATTAAGAACCGTGACACAAATCGAGTCCGAGCTGTGGCGAGGGCCCCCCACGCGGGCGCATCTACACTTTAGAGGGTTGATCTTGGACTTTTTGAGCTGGTTTTGATCCAAGAAGAGGTCTGACCTTGCGATCTTGGAAGTGTTCTTCAAGGGTGAGTGTTCTTGCCTTTTATTCCCCATTTTTGCATTGCTTTTTTGCCTATCTTGCAACTATTTTTAGACTTTGCATATAAATAATAAAAGTATTGTTTTTACTTGCTTAAAATAGTTATTT
Organism: Camellia sinensis; assembly: GCF_004153795.1. Taxonomy (NCBI): domain Eukaryota; kingdom Viridiplantae; phylum Streptophyta; class Magnoliopsida; order Ericales; family Theaceae; genus Camellia; species Camellia sinensis. Next base: position 547,239 of record NW_021026978.1, read on the forward strand.
AAGGGTGTTTTGTTGTTTGGGGTTGTTTGACCCCTCTCAGGGCTTGTTTGGCCCCATTCTTGTGCTATTTTGGTGAGCTCCGGGACCACCTTGTTCGGGCCTCCTCACCACTGAAATCTTGAGGGATTTTTGTGGTGAGGATGGTGGTTTAAGGTCCTAAGAAGGAGAGGGCCACCCCCTCTCCTTGTTGTCTTCAAAATGTGCCATTTAAGCCTCATGTGTGAGCACCATTTTGGAACTCATGTTGGCCATGTTTAAGTAGGTATTTGGTAGTATTTTGCCATGCTTTACCTCTGTTTTTACTTGGTTTAGACACACCACGCTTGCCTTGCATGCATGTCTTGTAATGCCATATTTTTTGCCTCAACGAACTTTAGGTTTTAACCCTTGTTCTAGCATGATTTCGGCCTAGCTTTGTGAAGCTTTTATGCTTGTTTTAGTGTGCTTGAGGTCTGTTTTTGGTCATTTGGGTCATCCATGCTTCGCTTTGTATTGCTACCATGTAATCCCTCTTGTAGGCCTTATGTATCAGACCCTCTAACATGCTATTCTTGCATCATTTTAGTGGCTTAGAACCACTTATAGCATCATCTCAGTCCTCATGGCATGCTTGTATGCTTGCATTCGATGTCCCTTGGATGCTTTATAAGGTTGTCATCTTATGCTCCATGTTTGGCCTCTTTTGCATTCTTGCATGTTTAAACCATTTAGACGCCATCTAAGTGTGTCTTCGGTCTTGTTTAGACCTGCATTGGGGCTGCTTGGAGTCCCCTTGGCCCTTTGAGGCTTGGTTGGCATGGCCATGGTTTGAGCCCTTTGGTTGGCCTCAAGCTTTGGGCTTGTTAGCATGCTTTGATTGCTTGGTTTAGGTTGGTTTGGCACCATCCTCATGCGATTTTCAAAGCTTATAATGCATGCCATTTGCCCATGTTTAGCCTTTTTTATGTGTACTTAGAAGTTGCTCTTTGATGCCTAAGTGTTGGACCATGTTTGCATGCATGCTTGTATGTGCATTTGGCCTCCATTTCCTTAGTATTGGCCACTGTTTTGGGCCTAGTTGAGGGCTGCCCAAATTAGTTTAAGTCCATAGTTCGCATGTTGTTGCATGCTCACCTTGTGTGTTGTTGCATACTTGTGTGTTGTCACGTGTTTAGTTTGTCTAACATGTTTCCTCCATGTGTTGTGGCATGATTGAATGAAGTCACATGCTTGCTTGCATGCTTTAATATCCCCATTGTATTTGGCATACTTATTGGTTAGCATGATCATCACATGCCTTGTATGCTTGTTCGCATTGTTCATGTTGCATACTAGCTCATACGTCTAGGTTGCATTGCATAGACATGCATGTTTAGCCTCTTGAATTGAGTATGACAGAGGTTGAGCTCCTTGCTTGTTTATGTGCATTTCATTTGAAATCAAAGTGCATAACTTGGTTACTTGGGCCATCACGCATCAAAATGCGCGATTGGTGGTTCGAGAACCGAGAACCATGTCCCTTTGAGTCATAAAAATGATAAGGGATGCGTTGGTGCACACGTTTGCTTGGAATGCATTGCCATGCCTTGTTTTGCCCTCTGCTGCTGTCAAAACAGGATTCTGCAGGAAGACTTGGCCGGCCAGTCATCTCTAGTGCCGACCGCCAACAATTGGTGGCCGATAGCTTAACTAGCGGCTGGTGATCATTTCCTTTGGCCGGTGACCATTTCCCTTGGCCGGTGGTATCCCACAGGGTTCATAGAGTACACCTTGGGAATTTTGCAATGATCAGAGAAGGAAAACAGTGTGGATAGAGGCAACTTGTGCATGGCAGTGGACTTCCAAGCGGAGCCGAGCACGCATTGCATTGGGCCCTCTTCCCGAGGCTGTTTACTGTTTTATTAGATTAGTTAATTTGCTTAACTAGTTTAATTAGTTTGTAATATTTAATTAGCTTGTAGGTCAGTTAAATCTGTATTATTCTTTCGGTCCCTCCGAGCAAGGGCAAATTTGTAATAAGTGTGGGTGTGTGTGTGCATGTCTTCCAACCCCCACTTCTTTCTCCCTTTTACTTACCTGCTTTGATGGTTAGTACTTGGACATATTTAATTTAGCATCCTTATGCTATGCATGCGTGCATCATTCATTAGTATTGCATGCATCGGGCTCGGCGCATCATACTAACTGCATAGTATTTCAAATCTAACTTCAATATGTGCATCAAATGGTCGCATTTCACATGTCATCCTAGGATTAGCTGAGCCTATCCTAATTGCATTCTGTATGCGTTGCATTAGGCACTTAACATGGACTTGGATCATACATTGATTGCTAACGAGGGGAGACAAATACACACATAATATTGGTCCATAAGCTAGACCACTATGCACAACATTGAAGCATGAACAAAATGGAGTAAACATGAAGACATGGCATTCCAATAGGCTCTGAAATCACATGAAGAACAATGCCAAATCAAGCAAAACATGCAAGCAAGGCATGTGATAGGGCCCAAAACCTTGAGGCTTAACAAAGAGGCAAATTTCAAATCATTTTCAAACAAACGGATACGCGATGCTTTGTTCCAAATTAGGCGATCTAGTCTATACTTGTTTTGCTGTGCGCATCACATAGTAATTCTAGCTACTTAAACCGGAATAAGAACACATAACGTTTTCAAAATTGGATATCATGGTTAGTAGAGGCCAATCTTCGGGTCGGGCGAGAGGGGGTGCTCATAGCTGACCTTCCCCAATCGTACCCAAGTTCCCGAGCCGAGGCAACTTTGGTAATGACGGACACGTGGCCTTAGGCAAACGAGTCAGGGTTTCCTAAATTTCCCTAAAATAAAATATTTAGGTGGCGACTTTGTATCTGGCAAAGCAGTCCATGTTTGGCACTTCTTTTCTAAAAATCTATTTTCTCAAAACGATTTACCGGATTTGGACTCTTTGGTTCGGATTAAGAACCGTAACACAAAAGGGAGTTCGAACTGTGGTGGCATAAAGCCCGAGGGCGCGTCCACAGTTTCTGGCGACTCTGCTGGGGATTTTAGAGAGCTTGGCTCGAACTCATGATATCTTGTTTTGACTACATTTATGTGTTTCTTTGCATTACGTGTGCATTGGTGTGCCTAGGACACCGTGTTGGCCATCTGCTATTCCTGAACGGTTTGCCGGAGGCTTTCCTTGTCAAGGCATGACCATAAGGTTGATCGGTTATGGGCTTTGCCAGTATGGGAACACAAACCCCGGTTTTTACCAGGGCACCCTTTTGACCATTCGACCTAGTGCATATTCGGAATCCGTAGTGACGATTCCAAACTAGGACAGGTTCCGTACCCGATTATAGGTTGTTTGAAACCGCTGCGTGCGTAGTGAAACCCTAGCTCCTGAAAAAATAGGACAGGGAAACCCTACCCCAGCATAGGGGTGTTTTGGTTCTCATTTACTTGCTATGTGCTTTTAGAGCGTATCTCTACAGGGAATGTGCATATCAGTTTGCAAGTTTGAGTACCAGGCCTGAGGGCATCAGTATCAGTGTTTTTGGGAATCAGTTATATCTGCGGGTATCAGACTCAGTTTTGGGACAACGATTTTGGGGAACAGTGATCAGTAGTAGAGTACAGTCATTCAGTCATGTTTGTTCCGTTTGGGCTGAACTACTGCTTGTTTTCCCTTTCAAGGTTCAGATATTTGGGTTCAAAGACTTGGTGTTCTCCTTCGCTGAGGCAAGAAAGATATCTGATCCGTCAGTTACCGTTCAGTTCAGCGGACTTATGATGACCCAAAGTTCAGAGGAAATTGTGGTTATGGCAGCCACGTTAGACCAAGGGATCATCTTGTAGGATGAGACCAATGTTGATGTACCGCATCTGCCCAGGTCACCTGTAACACACCCAATCTGGAACCCCCAGTTGTATCAGGCTGGTGAGCCCACCACGTTTGAGTTAATGGGAATGATCGGCGACCTCCAGAGATCCGTGAATGTCAGCTTCACCACCAGCCACATCATATGCCGGGAGTTTTGTACCGCAGGAGCCCCCGCTGCTAGGGCAGATTGTGATCGAGCTCAGCCAACCAGAGGTTGCCTCCAGCTACAGCAACGACGTGTCAACAACAACTGGGTTTCGCTCTAATGTAATAACCCAAACCCTCGATCAAGCTGAGGCTAGGGGTAAGAACAAAGTGGGAACAGATGCTGATCCCGTTGGACAACTATTGTGGGCAGTCGAGGCTTTGAAAGCCGGGGGAATGAATAAGCAGCAAGTGTTCGCAGTCATGACTAAAGCTGTGGATGATGCTTTCCCCACTCCAACCGAAGGCAGTTCAAGCCAGGTGGAAAATCGGGATAGGCCCGTCATGCCAAGGCAGTTCCTTTCATTCCCAACCCTGCACCAGGAAAAGATCAGAAAGCCAAGGCAGTGCCTGCCGACCCTTTCGCTAGTGCGTCTAGCAAGAACCCTCAGACTTCGAAGTACCTGCCTCGAGGACGCAGAGTCTTTCATGCCCTCTACATGCATTTGTCAAGGGCATTTCAAATTTTGGCTAAAAAGGGGCATCTTAAACCCCTCGAGCCTCGCCCTCTCCCGAAGAATCTCCCTCTCTCATATGATGCTACCTTGTATTGGGCGTACCACTAACAGTTCGGTCACAGCACCGATGGTTGTTTCCGCCTTCGTCATGAAGTGCAAGATTTGATCGATAATGAGGTCATCCTCCCAACTACCTCAGCAAAGTCTATCACTACTGAGCTATTGGACTTCGAGGATACTGCAAGTTTGTGATTAGGGGTTGGACCACCTGCGGGCGGCGCTCGGTGCATTTCGGATGTGGCGTTTGGCACGCACTTTTGAGCATCTGCGAATGCCATTTTTTGTGGTTTCTGACTTACGTGTTGAGTCAGTTCGGTGGTCTTGTTTCGAGTTTGTCTCTTTGTCTTGAGTCAGTCTTTTTACTTAAGGGTCTGTCTTGTTGTGTCGAGTCAGTCCCATTGTATAGAATGTCAGGTGATTTCAGGGTTGTTGCCTTGAACACCTTTTTGTTTTGTAATTACCCTTTTGCTTTCTTTTGAGTCTGTCTCTACCATGGAGCCAGTTGCAACCAGGGAATCTAAATGAAATAGCTGCGGCTATCATGTTTTCATGCTTACTGCTATTTTGAGCTAGTTGTGCCAGAGGATTTGAATGGAATAGCAGTACATTCCACCTGCTCTCTTGTGCCCTAAAAAACATTGCGTTGACCTAAGTTTTTCAAAACCTTTTTGAGCACGGCGGTGAAAACAATGGGGAAAGAATTCCTCAGGATTTGCAAAAATTTGATCAAATTGAGAGAAAGGGAGGCGTGCTAAGCCCTTAATGATTGAAATCATGCTTGTCAGCGTGAGTACTGAGAAGGACCCTGGCTTGATCCAGACTGGTTCCACACTATCTTCAGCGCGAGTGATTTGTCGCTTCTTTAAAAACTTTCAAAAACAAAATGTTTTGCACGGTCCTGCGAAGACTTGTGTGGAATCGCTCTTCAGATTGGGCAGCTTAGGATCGCTCCCAGCCTCCAGACTTGAGCCCTTGCTTTAAAACCTTGAACCACAATTCGGAGTGTTCAACGATCGGCCATCAAGAGAGGCCTGCGTGGCCAGATTGGAAGCAGCCCTCGAACAAGAGGCACCAAAGTCTGATCAAGAAGATCAGATCTCATCAGAAGAAGCTTGTGAAACTAGAACAGAAGCACCCCTCCAACTAGGGGCAAAAATGTCCGATGCGCTCGAAGAGCCAAAGATGGATCCTTCAGCAAATCAATACAACAGTCATTTTCCTGGATTTAGATGACTTCAGGATCTCAAAACCATTTGGCATGGACTTGTTACACTTTTACCCTTTGAGAGGCTCGCTGGGCCGAAAACACGGAAGGGCGACCCAGGCAAAAGTTAGAGCAAGAGAAAATACAAAAAATACAAAAAAAAAATGCAAAAGAAAAGAAAAAGAAAAAAAAAAGAGAAAAGAAAAGAATTGAAAGAGAAAAGAAGAACAAAGCTCGCAAGGTCAAAAACCAACAACGGGCGCCTTGGCAAAAGTTAGAGTCCAAAAAGTGAAGGTTAATACCCGAGTGTACCTTAACCGGAACTACGTAAGGCTTGATTCCCATTTTGGGATACGTAGGCAACTTCATCCTGAAGTCCAGCCCCCAACGCTTTCATAGCGACCGAGTCCATGTAATGGTTTTGATCATCCTTGCCTTCTCTGAATTTGATAATTCGGTTATGACACCATGTACTACGTAGGCTTGATTCCCATGTTTGAGATATGTAGGCAACTTCATCCTGAAGTCCAGCCACCAACGCTTTCAAAGCGACTGTGTCCATATATTGGTTTTGACCATCTTCGTCTTCTTCGTGTCCGAGAGTTCGGTCGTGATCATCACTAATGAGGACTGTTTACAAAATGCTGAGGCGTTATCCAGACAAGGGGCAACTTTCCGTTGCCATGAGTCGCCATTCAAACAACGGGCAACTTTCTGTTGCCATGCAGCTTCCTTCGAGCAAGGGGCAATTTTTCATTTTCCTTCGGATCCAAGGTTGTGCATCTCAAGCGTAGGTTCCGTGCTCGTTGAGCATTGGCCATTTGCAAAAATAGTTTTTGAAAATTTTTGCTGAGGTTGACCATTTTCTCGAAAATTATTTCATTTTCCAAAACTGGACCATTTTCTTGGACCCAAAAAGGAAAATTTTCAGTGTTCATAGCCTGACTTGCATGATTTTAAATCAAAAAATCGAACAAGTATGTTAATCTAACTCTCATTTTGGCCAAAATTGTTCTAGTAGAAAACCAAAACAAAAAAAAAATGGTCAAAATGATGAACTAGGGGCACAGTTGAGTCAGATGTTCTGTCTTTCCCCCGTGGTTAACATACTTGCCAGAAGGGCACTCTATTCACCAGAAGAAGGCACAACTGAAGTTGTCAGTAAAAGGGCTGAAAGCCCTCAACCTCCTCCAAGCAATGAGGTATCGAACCAAGTGCGAAGCACGAACTGGAATGGATCAAGGTACTCCGTTCCCTCATCTGGAACATTAACTAGACGTTCCTAGAGGAAATAGCTACGAGCTAACAATGTTGGGTTTGAACCCACAAATTCCTATTCATCCATCAATCACCCTAGGAAGGGATAAAAAAAATATGAATGAGAGAATATAGAATAGAGTGGTGTAACTTGAGAGAAAAGTGAGAAAAAGTGTTTTTGAGAGAAAAAAAAAAAAAACGAGCTTGAGGGCCGAGTGATGTGAGAATCACAAATCAGAAAGGGTGGGAACAATACCGGAAGGAACTGGCTCTTCGTGATTTGAGGTTTCTCATTTTTGTAAACATGTCAGTATGTCGTGTCTTTTGTTTTGTTTACCTCAACTTTTGTTTTGAGTCTTTTCCGAGCGTGTCTCGTTGTGATTAGGTCGTGTACTTTTTATTTGAGTCTTTTTTTACTGTGTTCAGTTGTAGGCTCAATACCTCGGTTTGAAAAACCCTTTTGCAATCTCAAAAAATTTTAATCATGTTGTGCTCAGAGTGCTGTGCCATTCTCCACATTTATGCAAAGCAAAAGAAGAAAGGGAAAATTTGGGGCATCTAAGTGTGCTTCAACTTCAACCGAGTCTACCTTTGCATTCCGTCTTGTCAGATTGAATTGTTTGTTCAGGATTCGTTGTATGTAGATTAATCTCCAGCAGAGCATGAGGTGAGTGTTCGGACTGAGCAGTGGGTTGTTTAAGTTGTTTTGCTATTAGCTGGTTCATTACCTGGTTATTACAATACAAACATTTGACTTTCAGACAGGAAATCAATTCCATTTACATTGTTATGTGATGTGATGTATTGTAATGTACCAAAATGTAACACTTTTTCAGATATAAAGCTTTGTTTCATTTCATCATCTTTTTCAAGTACAAAGGTTTGGAAAAAACAAAACCTGCCCGCAGCAATACAAGGTACTCTAGCTACCAGCAAAAAAAAGAGAAAGTACAAAAAAAGAAGAAGAAAAGCAGCAAAAATCTGGATCAATGTCAAGCGGCCTCAGGCCTAAGGGTCGGTTCTCGTCCTCTCGTCATCAGTGCCTTCATCTGAGCCTGAGTTAGTGCCATCTCCGGTCTCCTCCTCAGATGACTCCGCCACTGCCTCCGCCACCGTCTCCGCCTCGGACTCATCGTCATCGGGGACTGGTGCCCGTGAGCTACTCCCAATATGAGTACGCCTCGCTTTGGTGCGAGGGTATGCTCTGCCGTCTCAGGTAGGAGCGGAAGGTCCAACTGAAGCACCTCTTACAGTAGGAAGCTGGAAGGAAGGCTGAAAAGTACAAATGGCAAACGCATCAGTATGCTACAGAATGCAGTATATGAATACAGTGTGTGAATACTGTGAGCAGTGTATGCTACAGAATGCAGTATATGAATACAGTGTGTGAATACTGTGAGCAGTGTATCAGTGCAGAATGCAGTGTATGAATATAGTGTGTGAATACTGTGAGCAGTGTGTCAGTGCAGAATGTAGTGTATGAGTACAGTGTATGAATGCTGTGAGTAGTGCTGTGAACAGTCTGTGGGCTACAGTGTGTCAGATGTTGTGAGGGCCGTGTATCAAGTGTTGTGTTGTGCATCGGATTATGTGAAACAGTTTATGTATGGTTTGAGACCGTGGTCAGAAGAACATACCGGAATACTATAAATGGACAAAAGGTTGAGGCTCTGCTGAAGCATCCCCATCACCGAAGTGGTCAACTCCAGGGACTGGCGAGTGTACTTAGAGGAAGCCTGCAAAAGTGTTAGAAGTATTAATATTCTGCGGAATATCAAACGAAATGAAATGAAATGAAACGACGGTGGAGAATGCAAAATGCAGTAGTACATACCGGAGGCAAGCCATAGAACCTGACTAACTCATGATCAGCCGGAGGGGGAGCAATGGGGATCTGGTAAGTCGCCCCACCCCACCCTCTGCACGTCATCGTCGTGGGCAGTGTTGGCTAACTAGCCCCCCGCCCTCTCCGAGCTCCACTCCTGCCGCGGACCCGAGCCACCCTCGGTGCTCCCTCTCCCGCCCCTGCTCCTGCTCCAGCTACCGGCACCGCAGGCCTCTCTCTCTCTCAGCTCGACGGCCACTGCTCAAAGGCCGCATGATATACGTCAGAACGTACTCTGAGTAGTCGCCTATGCCTCTGAAGCGTATCGCATCCGAGCCGA
>NW_021026979.1:0-54585 GCF_004153795.1 Camellia sinensis
CACCGAAAATAAAAACCTCTCTTTCAAAACCATAATAAAACCCGAAGAGAAGAAGAAGAAGAAGAAGAGAAAGAGAAGAGAGAAGAGAAGAGCAAGTGTGATTATATCTCTGCCGCTTATCCTTTATCTTTGATTTAACCATTGTCACGTTTGTATGCGTCTCTCTCCTCTGTTCCTCTCTTTTTTCTTCGATGATTAAATATTCATTACCATTTCGAAAAATAATAAATGCTTAGTTACGATTCACACCAATAAATTCATGTTTGGACCTGTATTTTCTAAATTTCGTCAGTGAGTTCGTCCCGAAAATGGAACGAACATTTTATTATTTTTGCAATTTTTTTAAGAAACTTACCCTCTATAAGGTCAAAGCTCTCACAATTGATGACACCATCAATAAGTATGACCTCCTCTAATTTTATTGTCTGTACTCATCGTCCATGGAGTGTGGTTGCGAAAACATTTCCACTCATTGTATTGCGAAGAAAGTGTAGGTAATTAAATAGTTTACGTTACCATCAGAATTGTCACCAAAGGGTTTTCAGTTTTAAGGGTGGATAAGTTTGTTAAATGGAGAAGTTTTGGAAAGATGAGTATGTGTGATAGGAGATAGTGTTTCAAACCCTATTTCATGATATATGGCGTGTAAGGCGGGTGTGGTAAGTTTTAATTGTGAGATTAAGATGGTCCAAATTATGATGTCCTCTTTTAATAATTTTATTGCAGGTATTGTTGTATAAAAAATAAGAGTACAAATGAGGGGTCCCCAAATAATTCATGATGGTGCTAATAACAACATTTAAATGTCCTTGATAAATATTTACCCATTCAATCGAATGCACACCCCCCATACCCAAAAGCTCTTTTCCAAAACTTAACAAAAACCCACGAAAAGTGATTATACTACTTCATCTCCACATACTTGTTCATGAACTGAGACTAAATTGTAGGTTTTTTTTTTGTTGTGATGTCAAAATTTCCTACTTTTGTGGTTCGCAAGCTCCATAGGAGTTTCATTATCTTTATAAGAAATGTCGATTTATCTTTCTCGTGAAAAATTAAACAATGTCGGGCCTGTTGTTTTCGTCATATGTCTGGGAAGTTTAGTCCGAAAAAATGAACAAACAATTTTTTTATTTTTGGTTTTTTTTTTCAAATTTACCCCTTACGAAGGCCAATTCTCTGAGTAGGACCATCAGTATGAATCTCCTTGAGCTTTTATTGTTGTACTCCTCTCATCTCATGGAGTTGTGATTTGCTGGAAAACTTCCACATATGTCTGCTAGAGAAGTGTATAAGTCATATGGTTGTCACGTGTACCGTCGGAATATTGCCGCCAGGTTTTATAAGGTTTGAGGGTGGGTTATATTTGAAGTCGGTTTGGAGAGTGATGCGGTTAGTGATGGAGTGAGTGCTTCGTAAACCCTAACTCATGTGTAATTAATTTGTGGAGCTTATTGTGAGATGGGTTTCTAAATATTAATCTTTTTTCTAATTTCATTGAGTTATTATTGTAATAAAAATAAATAAAAAAATAAGAGGTCCAAAATAATCGATGAAGCGCTAATAAGAATACTCTTAAATAATATTTTAATCATAATCAAATACATCGCAATAGGCATTACCACTTCAAAATATAAACAAACACCCAACTCCGTTTTAATAATTTACCAACCCAATAACCAAGCATCACATTGTTCTTATATTAGGATTTATCAAGGAAAAGAAAATGAATGAAACAATTTTAAACATCACTTATTTTAGGTGCTGTTCGATAAAATTAAAAATTAAGTATTGAAAATTGAATATTGGATTTATTAAGTTAAAAAACTGTTTGATAAAAATTTAAATACTGAACTAAAAGTAAATTGTTTGATATATATATAAAATTAAATTTGAAATTTATTATTTTTAAATTATATATTTTAATTTTTATATTGTGATGGTGGTGGTAGTGGAAGTGGAGATGATATGATGATGATGGTAGTGGTGGTGGTAGTAGTAGCGATGGTGGTGGCAGTAGTAGTGATGACAGTAGCATGGTGGTGGTGGTAATGGTAGTAGTAGCCATAGCGGTAGTAATTGTCGTGGTGGTAGTGATGGTGGTAGCGGCGGTAGTAGCATGATGGTAGTGGTGGTAGAGAGTTCATAATAGTGTATATTGATACTTATATTTACTATTTATAAATTCAATCAGAATTAAGTAAGTTTCATATAACTTAAAATTTTCTTAACTTTTAGCCTACATTTTAAGAGACACTTAAATTTTTAAGTCATATCAATTATAATTATCAAACAAACTTAATTGATTATCACTTAATACATTCAATTTTAAATGTTGAATCATGTTATCAAAACACTCATTTCTCCACTTTTCTTATTTTTTTCCTTTCTCCGCAACTTCATGATCTAAACAAGACATACCTTCATACAAAAGCTTGTAATGTGTGCATTACCAACACTTTCCAACACAAACAAGAATTCTACCTGAACATGTGAGAGAGAGAGAGAGAATAATATATATGTATTATATATCATCTTGTGTTATTCAGAAACTATAGACTGCAAAAGAAAGACAAAAATTAAAAAGAAAATGACATAAAAGAACCAATAACTTGCCCTGTACTACTACTTACCATGCAAAATTCCTATTCTGAAAGATTGACTATGAAAAAAGAAATGGAATGGATAAAGTTGGGAACTTAAACAAATGCATTAGTCGGCTAATAATTTCTCTATGAATTTTGGCAAAGGTCGGGAATGGGTTTAACTCAGTCTGAAGGATCTTGGTCAAGCTTAGGGACAATAGCAAATGACAACTCTACGTGAGAAACACGAACAACACCTATCAGTCGCTTTGGGAACTCATTTGCTGTGTTTGCCTGTGAACAACAATCATTTGCACACCACTCCCATCAGTTGTTCCCAATGTAAACAAATTTTGTAAAATTAAAAGTTAAATGAAAACTAAAGATTCCAATGTAAATAAATTGTGTAAAATTAAATGGTATTGCAACAATAAAGTAAGGCCTAGGAAACCCAAGTGTACCACCCTTGTTTTCTATATTCCTGGAAAGCTTGTTGTTTCATAACATGGTCAGTTTCTTATTTTCTGTTTGTAGATAACAACAAAAAAAGTGTTTGGTATGCATATGTTTTCAAAACATTTAAAATCCAAAAATAAAATAAATGTTCGGTGGCCAGAGATGAGATGAGGGTTGGTGGAAGGTGATGGGAGGGGGGGAGGGAGAAAGGGAGGGAGGAGGGAAAACATGTAAAGCACATTTTTCTTAATTTCTAAAATTGTGAAGGCTGTTGCCACTTTCTGAAGACTAAACAGTTCTCAAATGTATTTTGTATCTAGTTTTCAAATTTTGAAAGCAAAAACAAACCCATATGCATGTGTTTTTTTTTTTATTTTTTTGGGTGGGGGATAAATAAATCAATTAGAAGTCTCAAAACTGACCCAATTCATTAATGAAATGAACTCCAATCTCTCTAAAGGATTACAAAGTTATTTTCTAGCACAATCTACAAAATCAGAATAGGGAAATGAGAGTCCATCACTGTGCTTCCTTTTTTCTGTAATTCTCATTGATTAAGAAATACATACCTGTAAAAGGAAAGCCATGTCTAATTACGCCAATTACGAGGCCCAAAACTCCGTTAGCCACGGTAGAAGAACCAATGTCAACGTCAATCCAGTAGGGGGGGAAAAAAAGAAGAGCAATGTTAAGAGTAGTAGTTGGTTCTTCAAGCATGTTCTATTTTGCCAAAAGAGTACTTGAGATCAGTCAACCACTACTATAGGTTTTTTTTTTTTTTTTTTTTTCACAAGTAATTACTATAGTATTGGTAACTTCCAGTGTAAAAAAGGAAGAATAATTATTACTTCCTGTGGGGATATATTTTCTGATTACCAACACGTGGCCAAGGTGACGCCGACGTGTCAGCCATGGTTGACAAATAGACAAAAGCTCTGTGTATTCAGAAAGTAAAGTTGTGTGTTACCTCTCCAAAGGTGATGCTTGTGAGCTTTTATAGGTTTTGTGTGGCACAATCCTAGTAGGACTTCTACTCCTCCATCCAGAGTCCTCCTAGGATTCATACTCCTGAAAGATAATGCTTATCCTTCAACACCCCCTCACTGCTTAAACCAAGTGAGATGGTTCTATCATGGCCGAACTCCAATACGACTGAAGTAAACACGACTATGCATAGCCGTAGAATAAGCCGAACTAGCTCTTCCTTTTACTTCTCTTACGTCGGCTTCTCATGCACAACACACGGTGTGGTTAGACCGAACTAACAAGTCGTGACCGGTATAACTCCAAGACCGGTCTAATTCAAAGGTACCGTTAGACCGATCTAACCTCGTTCTTACGTCGGACCGGACTAGTTTCACAGTCTTAGGACCGGACTAACTTCGGAATATTCATACGACCAGAGTGACTTACGTGGCCCTTTTACTCGGCCCTTTGTACTGTGGCTCATAACGGCCCATTACCCAGCTCGGCCCAATTTTCACATAAATTACCCTCTCAATTGCCCCTTAATTCCATCTGCTTAGCATGATTGGGATTACCTGTCTATCAGCCGAGCTGAAGTTTTTAAGCCTTTCCAGCCAAGCTAAAACTCTTAAGCCTTCCAGCCGAGCCAATTTCACACCGGGCTCTGCTTGTCCGGTCAAAACGTCTCTTCAATCACAGCAACTGAATCGTTTCTCCTTCCCAGGACACGTGGCACGCTCTGATTGACTGAGGATGGCTGCCACGCCGTCTTCGTACTTCGTGAAATTTGAACAGTCCCGCCCTTTTTCCTTTACCTAAAATGAGCCTCTTTATTTTGTAACTTTTCCTTATTTGAGCCTCCATTGCTTCTTCATTTTGACACTCTTTGCAATTTTTCCCTCTCTGTGCCTCTACTCCTTCTTCAATCTTCTAAGCTCGTGTTCTTCATAACTGTTAGTCTTCATTCAACTCTTGCCTCTTTATCAGGTAAGCACTGTACCTTTTCTTTGTTTTCGTATTTTGCTTTCTGTGTTTTGTTTTCTATGTTTTTGCAAGACGAATTTTTCCATTTTGCTTTACTCTGTACTTTTATGGAAAAAATTTCACCATAGAACACGAGTATATGAAATATCCTGTAGAAAACTGGTTTTTGATCCAAAATCATGATGCAACCGAACTAGAATACTGTTTAAGCTAGGTAAAAGTGTAGTCAGCTTACAACCGGACTAACACTTCATGTTTACACCAGTAAGCTTTGAATAAGTCAAACCACTTCTTGAAAAACCTTAGCCGAGGTAACAAACCGAACTAAATTTGCACTTAGCATACTGAGATACCTGAATTCCAACCGATCTTAGGCCTTCGGGGCTAAACCAGCTTTCTTTAGTTTTTTAGACCGAACTCAGAAAGCTGCCCCTAGACGATCAACCGGTCTAACAAAATCATTTCCATAACCGATATATCGAGACGCTTGCCAAGGCCGAGCTAATAAAAACCCTGCTCAACCGAGCTACCCATCACCTTGCAGAATACCGAGATAGAGCCTGTAACATCCCTCAAAGCCGAAGTAGGACTTTTTACTTTGCTTTTAATTTGTAGCACAACCCAATGATCTGTGCTTAACACCTTTGTTCTTCACTTTGCAGACTTAGGTCGCCCAGGCACTCCTCTGCGCGCTCAACCGAGCTACTGAGCACAATTTTTGTACCGAACTAATTTATTTATACTTATAAAATAAATGGAAAAGTATAGATATTTAGTAAATACTCCGGGCGGTCTAGCCGAATTCCGAAAAGATTACAATATACCCGATGACGTCCACTTGATTTTAGCCGAAAAGGATGTCATACCCTGGGGAAATGAAGGCTTTGTCCCCTTCACCCTTTTGTCCATAATTGAAACCGGACTACGATTTCCAGTCCAACCCTTAATTTGTGAGTTTCTTGGGCAAACCAGACTATGCCCAACCTAACTATCCACCAATTCATACCGTATCATAATGGGAATAGCCGAACTAAATCGCCAAGCCGGTCTCAACCTCAGTCTGGCCGAAATCTTCCACCAATACTCCATTGGTTCAAAAGAAGATGGGTGGGTCTACTATTTAAGAATACGCCGTCGCCGAGAGAAGATAATAAAATATACACCAGATAAAGACTTAAATGATGACGACTTTTTCTGGGTGTCTGGGAACTTTGAGGATCATCAAGCCCAGATTCCTGGCCGACGTATAAACTGGAAAAAAGGAGAACCCGGTATATTTACTTCGGTTTTCTTGCGTGCTTTATTTTATTTCGATTTTTCAATCTTTCAGCCGAACTAACAGCTGTCTTCTTTCGCAGATTCTGCCCACCTCCATTCTCTATACAGCTACCCAGATCTAGCGACCTTGCGCGCCGCACTACGGTATCCAGAACGTAGTTGGGCCAAGCTACTAAAGTTCGAGCCGACCTATAGATACAGCGGCCGTCGAAAAGCGAGGGTGACCGACTTTCTGTTAGAGGAGGCCCCAGAACCGGACCCAACCTTGCCAGAAATCAGATTAATCCCACTGACCGCTAAAGAAGAAATGGCTAAAAGGAATAGAGTAAGGGCGCTTCTAACCGAAACTAACAGACCCGAGGTACCACAAACCGGTCAGACGACTGAGACCGTGGTAGCCCTTCCATCCCAGCAGCCATCCTCATCTCGGGCGAACAAGCGTGCCCGGACAAGCCAAACCGAGCAACGCCTAGTCAACGAAGACGAGTCCATCCTTCCGCTAAGCCCTCAACCCAGCCTTCAACCGGAGCAATCTGACCGAGCTGACTCCTCCAAATGGGCTCCAATTCTCACCTTTCAAAACCGAAATATCCAGGAAGCTGACTCGGTTGTTGCTGAGAAGGATCACTTGATGGCTTTCAATCTAGCCAAGAGTGTTTGCCTTCCAAAAGATATGGAGCACCACAACAAGCAACTAAACACCGAGCTGAAGGCCATCCGGTCATCAACAAAATCAATGATCCTGGTAGGTGGCTCTCTGTTTTCTTTGTCTAACTTTTTCCCAACTGTTAGTCCGGCTAAAGAGAGTTATTATTTTGCAGGCCATTCAGAAGAACAACATTGCACATAGGAAAGTGCTGGAGCTCCGGAAAACAACGAGATAGGCAATAGCGGAAGCCGAAGCCAAGACTGCCGAACTAAAACGCTCTCAACAAAGGATGGCTGAGCTGGAGGCCGAGGTAACACGTCTAACTGGACTAGTTGCCTCGGCTGACAGTGATAAACGACGAGCTGTTACCGAAGTGAAAGACAAATATTTGTGGGAGATGGCACAGCTTGAGGGCGCTAAAGACGCCGAAATAACAGTTCTGAAGAAGAAGGCTGAGGACGCCGTGGTGAAGGGTTTCAAGGATGGCGAGGCTACGTACATCCAACAGTGTGAGGCTGCGAAGGACTTGTTCTTCAAATGCGGCTAGAGGGGTGCTGTGGAGCAGCTCGGTTGTGGGCCTGACACCGATGTCTACGATGCTCCGCAGTATTTCATTCCAGCCTCACTGGCGGAGTATGCTGCCGACCTCCAGAAACAATTTCTTGATGCGTCTGACGATGAAGAAGAAGCTGAGCAAACTGAGACTCCGGTTGTCAACGCGGCTGTCAATGATCAATTAGCTCGGTTGGAGCCAGTAGTCAAAGACTTGACGACCGAAAATGTGCTTCCAACAGAGACCATGCTTCCAACTGAGACTGTTCGTCCCTCTGAAACTAGAGTCGGTGTTGAAATTGAAGCCGATCTCGATGATCTTTTTGACTAATTTTGTATTTTTCTTTTTCTTGGACTTGTAACCGGGCTGCGGCCCCTCCTGTGTACTTGCTCTTTGATGAATGAAAAATTCCTTTTTCTTATTTCGGTTGATCTGTATGCTTGTACCTGTAATGACTTTTCCATGATCTTTTCACTTCCAGCTATTATCTCGGTTTAAATTCTTGCTTTCTAATAGTAGAATGGCCGAGATACTTTATTCCGGTCTCAGCTGAGTAATCTGACTGATTATTCTAGCCAACCACTCTTTAGCCTTAAACTTACTTCGGCTGAAGAGTAACAAGAGTTGGTTTATTCCAGCCAACCACTCTTCAGTCTTAAACTTACTTCGGCTGAAGAGTAATAAGAGTTGGTTTATTCCAGCCAACTACTCTTCAGCCTTAAACTTACTTCAGTTGAAGAGTAACAAGAGTCGGTTTAATCCAACCAACCTCTCTTCAGCCTTAAACTTACTTCGGCTGAAGAGTAACAAGAGTTGGTTTATTCCAGCCAACCTCTAAGTTGGTTTTTTCCCGCCAACTTAGAATAAAGTGTTTGGTTATTCCGACCAAATGTCCTGCAGCTTGGATCCTTATCCTGGGCTTAGGAGGGGTGTTGGTTTAATCCAGCCAACCTCTAAGTTAGTTTTTCCAGCCAACTTAGAATAGAATGTTTGGTTTATTCCGACCAAACGTCCTGCAGCCTGGATCCTTATCCTGGACTTAGGAGGGGTGTTGGTTTAATCCAGCCAACCTCTAAGTTAGTTTTTCCAGCCAACTTAGAATATAATGTTTGGTTATTCCGACCAAACGTCCTGCAGCCTGGATCCTTATCCTGGGCTTAGGAGGGTTGCTGGTTTATTCTGGCCAACCTCTAAGTTAGTTTTTCCAGCTAACTTAGAATAAAATGTTTGCAATGTACCTAAACTTCACTAAAGCTAACTTTTACAGAGAACAACTCATAATCGATTGTTTTATTGAGAGAAAAGCAATTACATATGTTTGAAAAGAAGAAAGCTAAAAATAAAATAATTTGAGATTAGCCGTGTTCCATGGCCTAGGGATTGCTTTGCCGTCTTTGTCTTCTAAGTGGTATGCCCCTTTGGCTGCTAACCCAACCACTTTGTAAGGACCTTCCCAGTTTGGCCCTAACTTGCCATCTCCTGGTATCAAGGTGTTTCCCATCACTTTGCACAGTACCCAATCTCCGATCTTGAATTGTCTTGGATGCACCGTTTTGTTGTATTTCCTGGATAACTCTTGTTGGTATGAGGCAATGTGAACCAGTGCTCTTTCTCTTCTTTCTTCCGCAAGGTCGAGTTCCAATGCTATGGCTTCTCTATTCAAGTCTGGATCAAAATTTTCGCTTCGAATTGTGGGGAGGCCAACTTCCAGTGGGATTACTGCTTCCATTCCGTAGGCTAAGGAGAATGGTGTCTCTCCTGTTGATCGTCGAGCTGTGGTGCGATAAGCCCATAAAACATGAGGAAGTTCATCCGCCCACTTGCCTTTTGCCTTCTCTAACCTTTTCTTCCGTCCATCCAAGACGACTTTATTTGATGCTTCTGCTTGGCCATTTGCTTGAGGATATGCCGGTGTAGAATTATAGAACTCTATCTTGTACTCTTCACAAAAGCCTCTGAAGATTCTGTCGTCGAACTGAGTGCCATTGTCTAAAATTAGGGCTTTTGGTATGCCAAACCGAGTGATGATGTTTTGTCAGACGAACTTCTTCACATCTTTTTCCTTGATTGATGCCAATGCTTCTGCTTCCACCCACTTTGTGAAATAGTCTGTTGCTGCGAGAAAGAACTTCCTATTGCCGGGTGCTGTTGGAAGTGATCCTACTATGTCCAAGCCCCACATTGCGAAAGGCCATGGGCTAGTCAATGGTAGGAGTTCTCTAGCTGATTGATGTATTTGGTGTGCGAATTTCTGGCATTTCTCGCACTTCTTCACATATTTCTCCGAGTCTGCCTGCATTTATGGCCACCAGTATCCTTGCAAAATGGCCCTGTAAGCTAGCGATCTTCCTCCTTGATGGCTTCCGCACACCCCTTCGTGTATTTCGAACAAGAATGCTTCCACTTTGCTGGGATGAACACACTTTAGGTAAGGTCCTGAGAATGACTTTTTGTATAATGCCAAAGATGGGGAGAGCCAAAATCGCTGCGACTTCGCTCTTATTCTGTTGGCTTCTTTTTTCTCTTCTGGTAAGATGTCGTCTTTTAAGAACAGGATGATGGGATCCATCCAAGAGGGGCCTAGTTCTGCGCAGCATGCTTCTTCTGCTTCTGGGTCTTCGATGCTTGGTCTTGGTAAGTAGTCGATGAGCAATGGATGATGGATGGATGTATCTGCCATTGAGGCAAAGCCTGCTAGTTCGTCCGTTCTGCTGTTTTCCTCCCTGCCAATTTGTTCTATGCTTACTACTTCAAATTTCTTGATCTCTGTTCTGACCAACTCTTGGTACTTGGCCATCCTATCATCCTTTGCTTCATAGTCGCCAGAAATTTGGTTTACCACCAGCTGTGAGTCGCTGTAGACCATTAGTTCAGTGGCCTTCATATAGAATGCTGATTTGAGGCCTGCAAGAAGGAGGCGAAGCCTGCTAGTTCGTCTGCTCTGCTGTTTTCCTCCCTGCCAATCTGTTTTATTCTTACTACTTTAAATTTCTTGATCTCTGTTCTGACCAATTCTTGGTACTTGGCCATCCTGTTATCCTTTGCATCATAGTCGCCAGAAATTTGGTTTACCACCAGCTGTAAGTCACTGTAGACCATTAGTTTGGTGGCCTTCATGTAGAATGCTGATTTGAGTCCTGCAAAAAGTGCTTCATACTCCGCTTCGTTATTTGATGCTGGGAATCCAAGGTTGATTGCTTGCTCCACAACCAGGCTCTCTGGTGAGATGAGGACTATGCCAAGTCCTGCACCATGCCGGTTGGATGCTCCATCCACAAAAAGCCTCCACATCCCTCCAACGAACAACTTCCAGCAAGTGGAGTGGTCAGATGATGTCGTGGGGTCAAGAATGTTGCTGGTGTTTTCTTCCATGCTTGCTGTCTGCCCCTCGCCATCTGATTGTACTATTGGTGAGTCTTGGTTTGTTTCTTCCTTGCTGTCTTTAGTTAGGTCTGCCTTAGAGTCTGACTGAGTACCTTCTGTTAGGGGTTGCGTTATTCTAGCGTCAACTTCCATCCCTAGTTCGGTTGTGTCAGTTAGGTCGACTGGGCAGATATGATGACTCCCAGGAGTAAACTCTGCGACGAAGTCTGCCAAGGATTGGGCCTTTACTGCGGTTCTGGGTTGGAACTTGATGTCGAATTGTCCCAACTCTACTGCCCACTTCAAGATTCGCCCAGAAAAGTTCGCCCTCTCAAACAAAGCTTTTAGTGGAAAAGCTGTGAGGACGACTATGGTGTGGGCGTGAAAGTAGTGTGCCAATTTCCTGGAGGCCATCATTAAGGCCAATGCTAATTTTTCTAATGGCAAGTACCTTGTTTCGGCCCCTAGCAATGTCTTGCTGACATAATAGATGGGCAGATGCTGGATCCCTTCTGCACGAACCAACACTGCGCTAATTGCGTGCTGAGAGACTGCCAGGTACAAGAAGAGTTCTTCACCAGGTACTGGGTAACAAGCAGTGGTGGGGAAGACATATATTCCTTCAAGCTTTCCAGAGCTTGGTCGCATTCTTCATCCCACTCAAACTTGGCTTTTAAGGCATGAAAAAATGGTCGTAGTCTGTCTGACGACCGGCTGATAAATCGGTTGAGTGCAGCCGCCATGCCGGTGAGATACTGCACTTCTTTCACAGAGTTGGGTCTCTCCAAATCTTGGATTGCTTTGATCTGGGAGGGGTCTGCTTCTATACCCCCGGTTGGTAAAGCGAAGCCAGGAAATTGCCAGACCCTACTTCCAACGCACACTTGGACAACATTGAGGCGCAACTTGTGCTTCTTCAGGATCTCAAAACACTCTCGCCTAGGTCTTGAAAAATGGTCGTTCTCCATCCTTGCCTGACCACCATGTCGTCGATGTAAAAGCCTTCATTGTTCTGCCTACAATGGTTCAAACACTTGGGTGACCATCCGTTGGAATGTTGCCCTGCGTTCTTTAGGCAAAGGGCATGAACCTTGTAACCAGTCATAGTCCTCTTGAAGTTGTAAAGGATGTGACCCCTGGTCTGGTTCAATTGCATGGCGATCTTGGTTGGTACGCCTCTGTATCGCACTCCAGAAAGCTAAGTCGAATTGTGCCCCCGCTGTTAGGTCTACAAGCTTGATACTATCCTTGGTAGAGGAAAGCTGTCTTTTTGGGCACGGCTTGTTGACTGTTTTGTAATCGACCGCCAGAACACCCACTTTGCCATTCTTCTTCTGGCACCTCACGACTGTGGTTGAGATTCCCATCTTGGGTAGTGCACTTCTCTAATTGCTCTTGTGGCCTCCAGCAGGTTAACCTATTTCTTTCCGCATAATCTTCGGTATGGTGAGTGGCCCGATTCTGCGTGGTTCGTTGGATATTGGTCTGGCAGATCGGGGGACATTAAGTTGGTGACCTGATGAAGTTTGGATCAATGCTGGCATGTCGTAGCACGTCCAGGCGAACACTTCGAATGTTAGAGGTTAAGAATTCTAAGACCTCTAATCTCTCAGTGCTGGACAACGACGAAACCGTAGCAAAAGAACTTATTATCTGGGTTCTTTTCAATCTATTCTTACCTCTATCAAGTCCTCCACTGCTTTCCTCCTGATCAGCCGCTTTGGCCGACATCTGCGATAGCTCACTGCTCTCAGGTTCTTCCACCGAATGAACGTATCCTTTGGCCGCGCAGCTACCGTTCACCGTGACGAAGCATTGTTTTGACATGATCTGATCTCCATAGACCTCTTCAATTATACCGGTGTCGTTGGGGAACCGCATTACTTGGTGGTAGGATGACGCCACTGATCGCATGACATGCAGCCATGTTCTGCCCAAGATGATGTTGTAAGTGGAGGGGACCTTCAATACCCAGAACTCCACTTGCTTCGTCACGCTTCTTGCTCAGACTGGAAGAATTATTTTATCGACGGGCCATTCTGGCATGGAGTTGAATCCAATTAGGGGAGATACGGTAGGCGCCAAGTCTTTGTCTTGCAGCTTCAATTGTTTAAATGTTTCGTAGTACATGATTTCACATGAACTACCCTGGTCAATCAGAATCCGCTTGACGTCAAAATCCTTGACTCGGAGAGTGACGACCAGGGCATCATTGTGAGGGCAGTATATTCGTTCCAAGTCTTTATCCGAAAAAGACATGACGTTTGTTGCCTTTGTCTTCCCCTTCTTGATGGCAGGTTGGGCATTTAGCACCTCTCTAAAGTGCTCAGCCTTTTTGATTGATCCCCTGAGCTCGCATACACGCTCAGATTCAAAAACTCCATGTATCACATTGATAATGCCTTGAGGCGGGGCGTCGATTGGCATCCCATTGGGGTTATTATGGTCCTGGGGGGCTGGCTGCGTCCCTCCTTCAATGTATTTATCCAAGTGACCTGCCGCCACCAACTCCTCCAGGTGCTGTCTCAATGGTGTGCAATTCTCAGTGCGGTGCCCCTTTTCTTTATGGAAGGTGCACCGCGATCTTTCGTCGTAGTCTTTCTGTGCTTCTCCCAGCTTGGCTGGCCACTTGACGAAAGGCTCATCTCTTATTTCGTTTAGAATCTGATATATCGGTTTCTTGAACACCGTGGTTATGGCAGTGCGGATTCTCAACCATCTTTTATCCGGGTCTTCTCCGTTATCTCGTCTGCCATGTCCGTTTTTGTTCGATCGATCTACCGTATTAACCTTCACTGAGGTCTTCTTTTCTGGCACTGTGGTCGCCCCAGATTTTGCTTTGGCACGTGCGCCATCCTCTTCTACCCTGATGTGCTGATGCACTCTTTCTATCAAGGCTTCCATGGTGAGGGGTGGCGTCATGGTGATCGAGTCCCTTAGTCTGTTCCCGACTGGAAGGCCTCTTTTATACTGTGCAATGGCGAGATTGGTGGGGCAGTCCCCAATCTGATTGAATGTCTCCCAGTAGCGACTATTGTATGATCTTAGGGTCTCTTTATCGCCCATGTCGATAGAGAGTAGCTGGTCGATCTCCACCGGGGTTTTAGTGTTTATTCGGAACCTTGTTACGAATGCCTTTGCCAATTGCGCCCAAGAGGCTATGCTGCCCTCTGGAAGTTTCCCGAACCAAGTTAAGCCTAGGTCGCCAAGGCTAGATGGGAAGAGTATGCATATTAAGGCCTCGTTCCGCCTGTATACAGCCATGACCTGGCGAAAGTGGCTCAAGTGTGAGTAGGGATCCGTCTTCCCTTCATATGTAGTGAATTTGGGCTGAAGGAAGCCTGATGGTAAGGGCGCGTTTTCAATCGCCGGAACAAACGGCGAAGTCTGCAGCCTTGCTTATGCTTTGTCCGTTGGTTCGTAGGCAAGGCGCGGTATTGGCATTCCAACCTTGACGCTTCCATGCGTCCGAGGAGCCAACCGCTGTAAAGCAGAAACTCTGTGTGCATCCCGTGCCCTGGCATCCTCCTTGCATCGTGCCTTTTCTTCGAGCATGGTTCGTAAGTCGGATGATCTGGGTAACTCCGTCTGTCTAGATCTGGTTTGGTGCGTATGTGAGGGCCAATACGTGCTTCCTTCAGTGTATGATCTTTCAGATCTCGTCCTCTCAAACCTGGAGTGACGAGTTCTGGAAGACCAGGATTGAGTATCGCCTGTCCTGAGGCTTCTGCTCTCTCCTTGCGAGGGTGTGGTATTCCTACTACGATTTTCTGAGTGGCGAAGGGGCGTCTTGTTTTTGCGCCCCTCTCCTATCGCCACTTCTTTTTTCTTCATCTGGCGCTTCAAGGCCTTCATGTCCGCCGCCATCTTCCTTATCAATTCATCTTGTTCCTTCACACGGTCTTCCAGAGCTTGAGGATCAATTCTCCGCCTTTGCCTGTCAGGACTTTGCGAACAAGAGTGACGGGGGCTGTTAGTCCACCTCCCCCTAGTATCCCTCCTGGTGTTATGTCGTTGGGGCTCCAAATCTGCCATGGGAGGGATAGAAGGTAGTCCTTCACGCCTTGCACCCCCATCTGGTGTTTGCCCGTCAATGGCGGACTGTGGTAATTCTTCAATGTGTGCCATTGTTTCTAAAGAGAAGAAGCTTAATCAAGAGGTTTTGTTCTGTCTGATTTTTCCACAGACGGCGCCAATTGTACGGGAAAGAAATAAACCTTCTCGTATAATCCTGTTGATCAAGTCTGTGCTCCTCCGTACGACGTCGCCTTATCACCTGAGAACACAAACTTGAGCTAGCCGGCGGGTGTGTGCCGGAAACCTCTCCGATGCCTAAGTCAGTAAGCTTGACAAATAGACAAAATCTCTGTGTATTCAGAAAGCAAAGTTGTGTGTTACCTCTCCAAAGGTGATGTTTGTGAGCTTTTATAGGTTTTGTGTGGCACAATCCTAGTAGGACTTCTACTCCTCTATGCAGAGTCCTCCTAGGATTCATACTCCTGAAAGATAATGCTTATCCTTCAACACCCCCCTCACTGCTTAAACCAAGTGAGATGGTTCTATCATGGCCGAACTCCAATACGACCGAAGTAAACACGACTATGCATAGCCGTAGAATAAGCCGAACTAGCTCTTCCTTTTACTTCTCTTACGTCGGCTTCTCATGCACAACACACGGCGTGGTTAGACCGAACTAACAAGTCGTGACCGGTATAACTCCAAGACCGGTCTAATTCAAAGGTACCGTTAGACCGATCTAACCTCGTTCTTACGTCGGACCGGACTAGCTTCGCAGTCTTAGGACCGGACTAACTTCGGAATATTCATACGACCGGAGTGACTTACGTGGCCCTTTTACTCGGCCCTTTGTACTGTGGCTCATAACGGCCCATTACCCAGCTCGGCCTAATTTTCACATAAATTACCCTCTCATATAGTATTGGTAACTTCCAGTGTAAAAAAGGAAGAATAATTATTACTTCCTGTGGGGATATATTTTCTGAGTACCAACACGTGGCCAAGGTGACGCCGACGTGTCAGCCAAGGTGCCATGTGTCCTGGTCATGACACTGAGGTAATCTCGGCAAGGCCGAGGTTATCTCCGAAGATATTGGAATCCGAGATAAGCGGATAAGGCACGAGAGTCCTAGACACAAGGAAGGACTTTAGCATGGATAAGGATAACACTCTTAGGGAGTTTATCTTTATCTCTTAGAGAGCCCAAGATTAGCACTGAATAAGAGTCCATTGAAGCTAGGCTTATAGTGGGACAAGAATTGAGTTAACTATAAAAGAGAGGCACCCCCGATGGGTCTAAGATACGGAATTTATGTTCTGAACAGTGAATTCAGTACTATTGATTATTTTTGAGAGATATACTGACTTGATCGTCGGAGTGCCCCCGGGTGGACGAACCATCACCGGAATCTTCTCTTTCTGTTACAGGTCAGCCATGTGTCATCTATTCTGTCAGTTCTCTCCAGTTGAATACTGAGTTGGGCAGTGTGATTGAAAAATCACTCACACAATTTGGCGCCGTTTGTGGGAAAGAAAGAAGAATAGATGGTCAGTGACGGACAGAAGGAAAAGATTGGGGACGACACTCCTATTGGGAGTGCCAGACCTATCGACCTTGACGGCGAAGGAGACAACCGCAACACAGAAACTCATGACTAGAATCGCAGCAAGAAAGACGTCGGCCAAGATGGAGACGTACCAAAGTAGCCAGATCGAAGTGGGTACTACCATGAGGATAACCTCCAGGTATGGAAGGACAGATGCCTGCGGAGGGACGAAGAAGTAAAAGAGATGGCAAACAAATTGGCAAACCTGCAATCGGTCGTCAATTTTATGATGCAAAACAACGTCATGCCGCCACTATACCCGCTGCAAGACAGGCCGATTCCAGCGGCCGATTCCCAGAAGGGAGGGCAGAAGACAATCCCAATAGCCCCTCAACACACTAGGAGCGAAAAACACTCTTACCGGCCTTCCAGGGAGGTCGGATGAGGAGAATCAATGAGAGAAGAATCACGGAGGACGCATCGCGCCAAGGAGGCAGACCCTAAAGAGCATCGGCATATTCAGGGGCAGGCACTCTGCTTCGACACAACTCACGGAGAAAGATCGAAAAGGACCCACCATGAAGCTGAGAGTAGTATGCTGAAAAGACTGAAGTCAGGAGACAGTCGAGCTCCTAGACGGAGCAAAGAAGACTTGAGAGATTACCTCAAGAGGAAGCAGCAGAATGCCGATGCCGAGGTAATTTCCCCTGAAAAGCCGAGAACACCATTCTCAGTGGAGCTAGACAAATTTGAGGCACCAAAGAGATTCAGTATGCCGAGGTTCCAAATTTACGATGGTAAGTCGAACCCTAACTTCCACGTTGGATTATACTTGAACTCAATGGCATTATATAGTGGGAACGAGCCATTGCTCTGCAAAGTGTTCCCCTCATCGTTCGGGGAGATTGCATCAGATTGGTTTCACAAACTACCGAAGGGAAGTGTAAAGACCTGGGAAGGCCTGGCCGAGATGTTTGTGGCCAGGTTCGTGACAAACAAGCTGCAGCCATTAAGAGTGGATGCATTGATGGCTCTAAAGATCAGCAAGGATGAAGGCCTCAGGGCCTATGTAAAAAGGTACTATGAGGTGTTCAATTGAATACCAGAGTGTAATCAAGAAGTGGTGGTCGTATCTTTCAAGAACGGCCTTAAAGACAACTGTCCACTACGAAAATCTTTGACAAAGACATTGCCAAAAAGCATAGAAGAGCTCATGGCAAGGATCGAGAAGTACACCAGAGCCAAAGAAGATACATCGGGAACCAAAGAGACAAAGCAGGAGAAAGGAAACGGCTCGCCGAAGCGAAACCGAGGTAACAACAGATCCAGTAAGTAGGAGACAGAACTAAGGGCTACACAGGCAGTGACAACTGTGTTCCAAATCCCAATTCACAAAGTCCTGGATCAAATTCAGAACCAACCCTACTTTAGAACACCGGCAAAGGCACTAGAAGAATTCATGGGAAGGAACCTTGGCAGGCATTGTTCTTACCACAATGAAAACGGGCATATGACTCAAGGCTGCAGAGCCCTGAAAACACACTTAGAAGACCTGGTGAGGCAAGGCCATCTGAGAGACCTTGTCGATGAGGCCAGAACAAGGAAAGAACATGCAAGATTGCCTCAGGCGACAGCAGCTCCACCTCCCCCAGCACAGTAACCTCAAGCAGGGGGACCTCGGGTAATTAATGTAATTCACTCGAAGGTCAGTGAAAACGAGATCAGGGGGGGGACCCAGAAAGTGAAGCACTTGCAGCATGTCTACCAAGTCGGGGAGAAGAAACATCGGGCAGAGGAGTGCCAAGGGCCAGTAGTGTCCTTTTCTGAAGCTGACCTTGAAATGGTGCAGCACCCGCATAATGATGCCTTGGTAGTATCCCTCCAGGTTGGGGAATGCCAAGTAAAGCGTATCTTGATTGACCAAGGCAGCTCTTGTGACATCATGTACGTCCGATGTTACAAGGAGCTTGCACTTCACCCAGACGATATGGAGCAATCCAATAGCCCAATGGTCGGGTTTAATAGAATGCCGACATGGCCACTGGGAACAACCAGCTTGGAGGTGCAGGCAAGCACCAGGAAGATAACAACAGAGTTCACCGTGATTGACACACCCTCCCCTTACAACATCATTTTAGGAAGGCCATGGTTGCATGCAATGAGGGCTGTTCCCTCAACTTTGCATCAACTATTGCGGTTCCCAACAGAGTATGGGATTGAGGAGGTCAGAGGAGATCAGCTGCAGGCAAAGAATTGCTCCATGGCAGCAATGAAATCCACCTGCAGCATTCGAAAACCAGAGAAAGTAGAGATCGAAAACGAGGACGTAGAGGTCCTAGAGGATGTCGGCAAGGAGCCGGCCGAAAAGAGTGAAGAAACACTGAAGAAAATCCTCGTCCAAGAGGGGGATGAAGAACGCTTCTTTCTTCTCAGCTCGGGCTTAGCCGAAGAAGAAGAAAAAGAGTTTGAAGCTTTGAGACAAATATTGAGGTGTTTGCTTGGACACCTTATGAGATGCCTAGCATTGACCCCGAGGTCACTTGCCATAAACTGAATGTTGATAGGTCAGCAAAACCAGTGATCTAACGAGCAAGAAGACCAACGTTGATACACGTCGAAGTAGTAGAGGAAAAAGTTGATAGACTTCTCGAGGCCAGGGCCATTCGAGAGGTAAATTACCCGACATGGTTATCAAGCACAGTGGTGGTGAAGAAGAAGAACGGTAAATGGAGAGTCTGAGTGGACTTTACCAGCCTGAACAAGGCCTGTCCCAAAGACAGTTTTCCTCTACCCAAGATTAATCAGCTGGTAGACGCCACTTCGGGGCATGGAAGAATGAGCTTCCTGGATGCCTACAGGGGATACCATCAGATAGCCATGTATCCCCCAAATGAGGAAAAGATTGCGTTTATCACCCCAAAAGGTCTGTACTGCTACAGAGTGATACCTTTTGGGTTGAAAAACGCAGGAGCAACTTACCAAAGACTGGTAACCAAGATGTTTAAACACCTGATTGGCAGAACGGTGGAAGTTTACGTCGATAACATGTTCGTGAAGACCACGGAACCCAAAGGTCATCTGGCCGACCTTACAGCAGTCTTTGACATTCTTAAAACATATCGGCTCCGACTCAATGCAGCAAAGTGTGCATTTGGAGTGGGATCTGGTATGTTTTTGGGATACCTGGTGACTAGAAGGGGTATCGAGGCCAGCCCAGATCAGATTAAGGCCATCCTGGAATTGCAGAGCCCGACATCGGCAAAACAGGTACAAATATTGACTAGAGGGGCCGCAGCCCTGAATAGGTTCATAAGCAGAAGCTCAGACAAGTGTAACCTTTCTTCAACTTAGTGAGGAAAGCCACATATTTTTTATGGACAGAAGAATGCGAGGCCGCCCTGGCCGACCTGAAAAAGTATTTGACCACAGCTCCAGTTCTTTCAAATCTAGAACCTGGGGAGGAGCTGTTTTTGTACTTAGCAGTCTTAGAACACGCAGTAAGCGCAGTGGTAATCCGAGAAGAAAAAGGGGAGCAAAGGGCTGTTTACTATGTAAACAAAACCCTGGCCGATGCAGAAACAAGGTATCTACCTTTAGAAAAATTGGCACTGGCTTTAATAATGGCTTCAAAGAAACTAAACCATTACTTCCAGGCCCATAAAATTGTGGTGCTAACTGAACACCCCTTGAAGTCTTTGCTGCAACAAGGAGACCTAACAGGAAGAATAGCCAAATAGGCAGTGGCCTTGGGACAGTATGACTTGGAGTACAGACCTAGAACAGCAATCAAAGGCCAAGTTTTGGTCGACTTCGTGGCCGAGTTCACACCAGAATCCATCGTACATCGGGCTCCGTCGAGCCGAGGTGAACGATCTCCAAGCAAACAAGGAGAAGCCTAGCCAAATGCAACAGAACAAAGGAAAAAGGAAAAACTCAGACCCTGCAGCATTTACATCGGCGACTCCTTTCGACTGTTTGTCGATGGGAGCTCAAACCGGCAAGAAGCGGGGGCGGGAGTAGTACTGGTATCTCCAGATGGAGAAGTAATGGAACAGTCCATTCAATTGGGGTTCAAGGCCTCAAACAATGAAACAAAGTATGAAGCATTGAGTGCAGGACTAAAGCTGGCGGTAGTAGCAGAAGTAGATGAGGTAATGGTTTTTTGTGACTCCCAACTCATAGTCAACCAGACAACGGGTGAGTTTGCAGCCCGAGATAAAAGGATGTCAGCCTACGCAAAGGAAGTCAACAGGTTAGTAGCTTTATTTCAGAATTGCCGACTACTCCAGGTTAGCCGAGATGATAATAGTCACACCGATGCACTAGCCAATCTGGCCAGTGCAATATAACCTAGAAAAGCAAGGACGATAATGGTCAAATACTTGTCGGGCCCAAGCATCGAACCATTGACCACAGAGCATGAAGCAATGTGTGTGGACATGGGACCAAGCTGGATGGATGCAATTGTTGCATTTCTAAAAGAAGGAAAGCTACCAGATGACCACAAAGAGGCATACAAGGTGAGATTGAAGTCGGCGAGATTCAGTCTGACAGCAGAAGGACATCTCTACATAAGATCTTTCACTGGACCCCTTTTAAGGTGTGTACACCCATCACAAGTTGAAGATTTTCTATACGAAATACATGAAGGAATCTGTGGAAGCCACACCGAGGGCAGATCACTAGCCCATAGGGCCATTACCCAGGGGTATTGGTGGCCCTACATGCAAAAGGACACAGAAGCCTATGTCAAGAAGTGTGAAAAATGCCAAAGGTTTGCACCATTGATACACCAGCCTGCAGCAGACCTGAACCCAGTATCCAATCCTTGGTTGTTTGCCCAATGGGGCATGGATCTCGTTAGGCAACTGCCCCAAGCAATTGGACAAAGGAAGTACCTGCTGGTAGCAACAGATTACTTCACCAAGTGGATAGAAGCTGAGCCCCTAGCCAAGATCCGAGATATGGACGTGAAGAACTTCTTATGGAGAAACATCATCACCAGATTTGGGATTCCGAGAGCAATAGTTGCTGATAATGGAACACAATTTGACAATAAGCTGATCAAGAATTTTTGTACAAAATTCAAGATCAAGAATTACTTTTCAACCCCAAGCTTTCCTTAAAGCAATGGACAATCAGAAGCATCCAACAAAGTTATCCTAGATGGGATAAAGAAAAGGCTGCAAGCAACAAAAGGAAAATGGGTGGATGAACTACCAAGTGTGCTCTGGGCATATCGGACTACGCCGAGAAGATCAACAGGGGAATCCCCCTTTGCCATGGCCTATGTCACAGAAGCCGTTATTCCACTGGAGATCGGCATCCCTGGGATCAGAACCCAGGGAGTAGAGAACGGGACTAATGACGTACTCTTAGCCTGAGATCTGGACTTGCTAGAAGAAGGAAGGGAGAAAGCTACAATTCAGCTCGCAGCCTACCAGCAGCAGCTTGCCAGAACTTATAATAAAAGAGTCAACCTAAGGGAGTTCCAGGTCGGGGACCTAGTCTTGAGAAAAGTCATCGGCAACAAGAAGGATCCCAGGGAGGGCAAGCTTGGCCCAAACTGGGAAGGACCCTACAGAATCACTTCAGTATTGGGCAACAGGGCATATCGGCTTGAAGATAGTGAGGGCAAAGAGTTGCTAAGACCCTGGAATACTTGTAATCTGAAGTTTTTCTATCATTAAATTTTCCTTGTTATTTGCCGACGTA
This sequence comes from Camellia sinensis, assembly GCF_004153795.1. Lineage (NCBI taxonomy): Eukaryota > Viridiplantae > Streptophyta > Magnoliopsida > Ericales > Theaceae > Camellia > Camellia sinensis. The sequence continues at coordinate 22,117 of NW_021026979.1, forward strand.
ATGAATAAAATTTAAGCAGAATTCTTCTATATTTGTGACTGATAAAGATACATAACGTTGTTTCTGGAATACATGCATAATGAGACCCCAAGTGGCAGTTAGGTTCACATTAGGGGGCAGAGACAAGAAATGATGGTTAACACTTGTTGAAACTTGAGAAAAGTTTATAAGTTGAAGTTAAACCAAAATGATGTTTTACACTTGTTGAAACTTGAGAAAAGTTTACAAGTTGAAGTTAAACTGAAATGATGTTTAACACTTGTTGAAACTTGAGAAAAGTTTACAAGTTGAAGTTAAACCGAAATGATATTTAACACTTGTTGAAACTTGAGAAAAGTTTACAAGTTGAAGTTAAATCGAAATGTTGTTTTACACTTGTTGAAACTTGAGAAAAGTTTACAAGTTGAAATTAAACCGAAGTGATGTTTAACACTTGTTGAAACTTGAGAAAAGTTTACAAGTTGAAGTTAAACCGAAATAATGATTTACACTTGTTGAAACTTGAGAAAAGTTTACAAGTTGAAGTTAAATCGAAATGATGTTTAATACTTGTTGAAACTTAAAAAAGTTTACGAGTTAAAGATTAAAGTTAAACCGAGATGATGTTACACACTTGTTGAAATTTCTGAAAAATTTACAAGTTGAAACCGAGATCACGCCAAGAAAGCTACTTGGATACTTGCCGAGGTAAATAGTCATAACCGAGGTATGTTACCCCGAGAAGGTTGCACAAGATAGAAGCATGTATTAAAGATATGCAAATTATTGTAAGTATGAAGGACATACAAGAAGCAACAAAGGGAAGACAAACAATGCAAACATTCAAGAAAGAAGTTGTATTCATGAAAAGGCACATCGGCAACTTAAAGAGTTTACATTACTTTGAAAGAAGAAACAAAGTACAAGAAAGAAAAGAAAAAAGACATCAAAACTAAGATTCCTAAGCATCATTGGCAGGCTGAGTCTGGATCTCGGAAGACTGCTGGGAGGACATCTCGGCTACCTTCTCGACCGCAAGCTCAGCATCAATCTCTTGAAGGGTTTGATCAAGGCTCTTGTCGGCGAGAGGCACGTCCAATGATGCCTGCTCAGGAGTAGCTTCCTTGGGCACCTCCTCACCCTCCTCATCTTGAGTCAAGTCCAGGACTTGATCATTTAGAGAAGGGGACTTGGCCCCAGCAGCATCTTTCGACTTCCTCACCAAAACTTCCTCCTCAGATTCAGAGTCATCATCGGATTGAGTTGGAGTTGGAGGGAATGGAAGAGAAATGGCGTCGGCGTTCCTAAGGGGTGAGTCAGCAAGGACATCAAGCTTTTTCAAAAGAGACATCCAACTAAGGGTGAAACCCTTGTTGGATGCCTGCTTCACTTGCTTTTCATAGTCCGCCGTGACATCGGCCACCCCCTCGTTGTAGCCATTTTCATCGGCTGCCTTGACTTCGGCCTCTTTGGTGGCCAGAGTGTCTTGCAGTTCTTTTTGGGCCTGGGCCATTTTTTCCTCGGCATCCTTCTTTTCAGCCTCAAGCACCTTTTTGATGGCCTCAGCAGAATTCGCCTTTTCTTCGGCGTTGTTTTGGGCTTTGATGGCTGCCTCGGTCTGATCTTCTAACTTTTTCATTTTTGATTACAAACTCTTGTTGGTCTTTTGAAGGCTGGAGACCTCCCTCTTCATTTCGGCCAGCTTCTCCCGATTCTCAAAAGATTGTACTGAGACAGAATGGGCATGCTAGATGGCCTGAAAGTAAAACAGAACAGAAATTGTTAGAAAAAAAAATTGCAAGTATGGACTGAACGAGAAAGAAAGAAAAAGTTACCAGATAAAGACACTTACTTGAACGGAGCGTTGAAGTATCAGAGCGTAGTTTTCATATTTGCTTCACTCGGCATTTCGGTTAAGATCGCCGGGGAGAAGCAGAGCGGTACTGAGGACTACGCCAACGTTAATGTCATCGGCACTATCGTTTGCCATAACGGGCTTATCTTCTAGAGTAATTTTGGGGGCCCAGGGGGCATCATGTTTTTTGAACCCCAAGGTGGTTGCAGAGGATGACCTCGGCCTCTTTGATTTCGGAGAATCGGATGGTTGGGCCTCTGCACGCCTCTTCTCCATGGTAGGCTGGGACTTGTCACTTTCAGCTAGTTTGGAGATCGGCAAAGTGTCCTCAGTGTCAACCTGAGTCACTTTGGCCTTTGGTTGAGCCTTCTTAATTCTTTTTTGCTTTGGTGGAGACTGGGTTTGCGCTGGTAGAGTGTCAACGGTTGATGGGATACTGGCCAGGAGATCTTTTGCAACGGCTTTTTGACGGCCCATCTCAGCAGAAAAAATGGTTCGTCGCCGACGTTGTCGTTGGGATATCGGGATCAGGTATGGAGCCGAGGCTGACGGCTGTTCAGCTGGATCAGAGGTTGATCCTTGGTCTGTCCGAGATGTGGACGCGCCTTGTGGTGTTGTGGCAGAAGGTGGAGAAAGGCTTTTCTTCTTCTTTTTTTGGGACGTCGGGAAGAGCCGACTTATACGTCGAAAAGAAGTTGAGAAGTAGAGGGGCCTTTCGCTTGAGAATTGGAAGATCTAAAAGTCTCCTCAAGTCTTTGCTGGGAAAGAAAGACTAACGGAAACCCTTTGGTGGCTGAGCAAGAGCTGTAAGCAAAACCGATGTTAGAAGCAGATAAAATATTAAAGACTTTGAAAAATTTTGAAAAAAAAAACAAATAAGTGTGGACGCAGGGCTCTTACCATTGCCCTCTACAAAAACGGTTCGAGGAAGAGGGTAAAGATGGAGGTCCTCGTCTGGAGCGAACTCCCAGTTCCCTGAGGTGATAAAGTAGTCATCTCCAGCTCCCTTGTTGGAGTCTGGGAGGTCGGCTACAATTTTGTACTCTGTAGATCTTGGCTTGAGGTAGTAAACGTAGCCCGTATCTCTTTTGAGACCACACATGGTGTAGCAGTACTGGATATCGGCTAAGGTGATCCTAGCGTTTTCTTGTTTTGCTAAGGCTATGATACCATTAATAACTCGGTATGAGTTGATGGCAAGTTGCATTGGGTTCAACTTATAGTAGTGGATTATCTCGCAAAAAATGATGTTGAGTAGAAGCCGAAGTCCGCACTCAATAAAAGCTACAACAGGGAAGGACATAGAGTCAGTTGTGGGCATGATAGAGTCGTCATCCCCAGCCAACCTCAGATGGACGTCGGCAGGGATGGAAAACTCTCACCTAAAGAATTTAAGTTTTGTCGGGGTGTCTACTCTATGTTTCCACATACCTATGATATCGGCTTAAATAGAAAAGGTTGGATTTCAAAAGGGGTATCGCTAAAGGGTTTTTATGGACCTCGGCTAAAGTTGGAAGATACACAGAATGTATGGGAATAGTTCTAGTTTTTCCTAAAAATCAAGGGTTCTACAAACAAATCCCAAACCTAAATAAAATGGAGCAAGATTGAAGGCAAAAATCTGGAAAAGACACAGAAAACAAGAACATGTTTCAGAATCAAGAACAAGGGTGAACTACCAAGAACACTGTGACAGAGTGTGTGAAAGGGTACAAGGTCAAGAACAGTGGAAAAAATGCAAAAGAGTTGTGAACAGTGTGTACATTCAAAGACGTGAGCAAAAAGAGAAATCGTGAAATAAACACACCCAGATACATGATTCATAAATCAATTGCTTGAGTAAAATAGCAATGGCAACTAATGATGAAGTAGAATTTCTTGAAAAGAAACAAGAAATAAAGACCAAGAAGAACAATGGCTTACCAGAAAAAGGGAAGCCGGAATGAGATTTGCCGAAGTCTGACAACGGTTGTAGAAGTAGAAGAACGATGGAAATCACGCCGGAGGTGGTAAACGAAGCAAGTTGCAGAACTCAGAAAGCTTGAGCAATGGCTGATTTGAGGAAAAAAGCTAGAGAGAGAAAAAGCTAAAGGATTGAACAAAAAAGTGAAACGACGAAGAGAGGGAAAAAAGTTTTTGTTAAAACTTGAAACGGCAGCAAACGGAATTAATGCGCCTAAAACAATGTGAGCGTCAAACAGCGCACGCATGCATGAGACGATTTAGAAGCGCGTCACAAGCACGATCCAGTAAGAGGAAAGTACGTGGCTGGGAATGGTTAAGTTGTTGTGCATGACAGTTCATGCGCATGAAGAATTTCTTGAAAATCTTGATCTTTAAGAAGACATGTCGGCCTATAGTGATGAACTCGGCTTAAACCAATGTACTGGCAGGAAGTACCGATATAGGTTCCATCACCTCAAAATGCCGAGGTAATAGAACCTAGGGGGCAGTTGTGGGGATATATTTTCTTAGTACCAACACGTGGCCAAGATGACGCTGACGTGTCAGCCAAGGTGCCACGTGTCCTGGTCATGACGCCGAGGTAATCTTGGCAAGGCCGAGGTTATCTCCGAAGATATCAGAATCCGAGATAAGCGGATAAGGCACGAGAGTCCTAGAAACAAGGAAGGACTTTAGCATGGATAAGGATAACACTCTTAGGGAGTTTATCTTTATCTCTTAGAAAGTCCAAGATTAGCATTGAACAAGAGTCCATTGAAGCTAGGCTTCTAGTGGGACAAGGGTTGAGTTAACTATAAAAGAGAGGCACCCCCGATGGATCTAAGGTACGCAATTTATGTTCTGAACAGTGAATTCAGTACTATTGATTATCTTTGAGAGATATACTGACTTGATCGTCGGAGTGCCCCCGGGTGGACGAACCACCACCGGAATCTTCTCTTTCTGTTACAGGTTAGCCAGGTGTCATCTATTCTGCCAGTTTTCTCCAGTTGAATACTGAGTTGGGCAGTGTGATTGGAAAATCACTCACACACTTCCAAGTACTTGGGACCACGGATATAGTTGCAATCAACTGCTTTTCCAAACAAACAAGGGGTGCTTCCAACGCTTTGGCGCACAATTCATGAACCCTACATGGTCAACAACTCAGTCAAAAATGAATCCACAAGATAAAGAGCCCCCATTTCAGGAGCGTGGGGACTTAATTCAATTCTAAGATAAGCCATTCCCAAGTAGTGTGGAAGTTACCGCATGTATAAGTCAAAGGGAAGGAAAACAACCAAGAGACTAACAAACACCCAAACGATGGGAACAATAAACAATCTCAAGTCTTTACGAACTGTCAAAATTGTTGTCACCGAAGATGGATATTAAAACTATAAATGTATTTATTTCTACATATGTCCATTCGTTGATCAGACAATTGTGTCTTCTTTTATGTGCAGTGTGCACTATGTTTAGACCTCTAAGGGGCTGGAAGCCCATGTGATAGTGATCCCAAGGCTGCACATCAAGTTTCGGCCAACATAAATGCAAGCTGTCCAGTCTAAATTGCATCCAGTGCACTCTAGTGATGGAAAGGTTGGACTGCTCTACCCAATATCTAAGGCCCAAGAGTGCAGCCCAATATCAAGTTTGGATGGTTCTGGAGTCCCAAGGCCCAATTTCAGACAACAAAATTATTTATATTTTCCCTATAATTATCATCAAAAAAAGCAAACTATTTGTCTAAATGAAGTTTGGAATACAATTATTTTTGGTAAGTGAAAACGTAAAATTCCACACTTGAACAACTCGTTCTAGGAAATGGAAGAAAAAGACAAGAGAGAAATGAATATGATACAATTAGCAATGCATTCTTTCTTAGACACAAAATGTTGAAAAATGTTTACATTCTCAGCAAACCACATCCTAAAATGGTCTGACAATTGACATTATGGTTCCGTTGGTTGCACATAACTTAAGGAAAACATTTTACATGTAAAAAGAATTTCCACTAAATCAAGGAAAATAACTTACCGGTCTAATTTTGACAAGTCAACTTACAAATCGGTGCACATTGTTGGTTGAGTGTTCATGTTGGTAATGGTGTTCTTTTTCAATGGAATGATAATGGTGTTGGGGGACTTGGGTTTCGTGAACATTGGGGTGGTTCAATGTTTGTGTGTTCAGTGTCACTTAGTAGGCAAAAGAAAAATCTCAGTGACAAGTCAAATATTTTTGAAAAAAATATTTTACGTGTCAAACACAGAAAATAAGAAGAATGTAGAATTTTTTTCATGTAAAAGGTTTTACAAGCACAATATTTTACAATGAAACAAATGGAGCCTATATCACAAAATGTATCTACATTATGAAATAGTGGGGAAAAGCCTTTGCAAGGAAGACGGTCATATAAAACATTATGGAATATGGATTACTGAACCACGCAGGTAAGATTTGAAAATAAAAACTGCTATCTACACTTAACATATGAATCTTAGCAATGCCCAAAAATTAGAAAGACCGGAATACCTTGGGAACTGATGGGATAATCTTCAGTCTACTATTACGGAACTCATCATCACCATCAACAAACCTTTGTAAGAGAGATCCAGGTACTAATTCCTTCATCACAAAATAGAAAATCATATTTTAGTGGATCAAACCAGGTACTTGTAAAAATACAATTTTATTTCAATTCCAGCTTCCATATGCATCAACTAAACATTCAAATCAGCTATATAAAATGACTTACTTGCAGATTTACCACTATGGAGAAAAATCCTTTTTCTGAGACAACCTATGCAGAAATTCACAAAGGTTTATTAGCATGGTACAACATTATAAAACAATCAATAACAACCTTATAATGTTCCACAAATGTTAAATTCTAAAACAAATTCTTCTGGCAAACTGATTGAAATTTTGTCAACAACTGTTTAAGCAAGTGGTCACTACTTCAACTAAAAAAAAAGGCTATTCAACTTACACTTGTTGTAATTAACACATTGAGCATGGATGGGGACTAGATTCCACTTTTGGGACTGATAGGATTGTGTAAACAAATTTAAGGCCATTTCCAAGTATACTCTTTTTCATGTTGGCTGTATGATGAAGTGAATTTATTAAGGATTTTGTTAACATGTTCCCTTAGGGCACATGTTAAAAAGTTTAAAAAGATTGTACATTCTGTATGAAAGTGTGTGTTATAAAGAATGCACAATCTTTTAAAGCCCTCTTAACATGTTCTCTAAAGGCACACTTTGCAAGAGCCATTTGTAAATATTGTACTACATATAATTTGATTTACAAGGTTAAAAAAAGAGAGGGCATGCATTAAAGTGAAGTAGGGAGGACAGGAGTATAATGCCAGAAAAGATGAAAAAAAATAGAAAATGAAAGAAAGACCTGAAAATACCAAATGAGGACAAAAGTGTAGCCTTCTATACTTTCTTGTGCAACACAACCACATTGCCTAGCAACATGATCCATTCATTTCGTGTCCTTGAACCAATCAACAGCAACAAGCTCTATTAGATGCTTGCCTACAGAAATCTTTAAATACATATTGCAAGTTTGCAACACTAAATTAGATGAAGCTTGATAGGGCAAAAAGATTGTACATAAATGAAGAAAACTAGGGAAACATTACCGGGCCTTTGATTTATCATAATAAAAATTATTGCCACGAACTCTAAAGTTGTTCCCATCAAATATTCTCCGACAGTCACGACCATTATCCCGGTCATCACATCGTAGGTTACCCAAGAAACAGGATAAATCAATTTGATCAGTGCATTCTTCTTCTAAAGCTTTAATGCAAGAAAAAATACTTTCTTGTGCAACATAACCACACTGCCTAGCAACATGATCCATTCATTTCGTGTCCTTGAACCAATCAACAGCAACAAGCTCTATTAGATGCTTGCCAGCAGAAATTTTTAAATACATATTGCAAGTTTGCAACACTAAATTAGATGAAGCTTGATAGGGCAAAAAGACTGCACATAAATGAAGAAAACTAGGGAAACATTACCAGGCCTTTGATTTATCATAATAAAAATTATTGCCACGAACTCTAAAGTTGTTCCCATCAAATATTCTCCGACAGTCACGACCATTATCCCGGTCATCACATCGTAGGTTACCCAAGAAACAGGATAAATCAATTTGATCAGTGCATTCTTCTTCTAAAGCTTTAATGCAAGAAAAAAATTGTCAGTAGAAGTTCTACTTGAATCCGAAATTGAGGTTTTGAAGACAGCTTAGAAAAACAAAAATTGTTTGTCATCTACTAGTTTTTTTGACATCACTCTCAAGGCACATTGAGCGTGCCTGAAAATTAGAAAAAAACAGAATTCAGAGAAGAGTCAACAAAAAACATAGTAGCACAAGTATAGTGCAAACCTCTGGGTCAGGTATTTGGAATTCATCATCCTCATCAGAGTATTCGGCCCTCATCACACCATTTTATTTGTAGCATTTATTTGTTCTTAGAGAAGTACTACAGTTGTGGAACTTTTGAATCTTCTTTGAAGACATAGGGGTTGAAGCCATATTAACCATAACTGGGATTCTAGGATGAGCACTCCTTTCATCCGTTTGAGAAAAATATTCATGAAGTCCTGTAATAAAAAAGAAACAACCAAAAAAAAAAAAAAGAGGACTTAGTAAAGTAGAAAACAGAATTCATTTTGAAAGTGTCAATTTAGACAGCAAATTTGAAATTGAAGAAATAAATAAAATAAAATAACTTCAAAGAAAGATAATAGAAGAAAATCAATGTGGCAAACACAGAAGAAAAAAAAATCTAAAAGAAAAGATAACAATGATAGACAATGAGGACAGAGCAATTTCCCTGTGTACTATGCAAACTTTAATATTTTGGGACCTAGATTGAGAATTGTTTTGTTTTTGAATATCAGCTTCCAACACGTTAACAAAAACCATAAATCTAAACAATAGTAACAAAAGATATGTAATAATTAAATATTTAGTAACAAAATATTTGTAATAATTAAATAGTTTCCCAAGTATTATCATTCATCTGCAATTACCTGGTCAAGAGATTCTCTCAAATTTGGAAATCCAAGGCCATAATATCCCAAGAATTATGCAAGTCAAACCATTTCGTCAATATAAAAACTCAATTATCCATTTGTTCAATGATAAATTTTACAAAACAAAAGCAAACTAATGCTCTCACAAGTCACAACAACCATTCTAATATAAATCTTTGATGCATCTCCAAAGATACAATGCAGACCATCACAACCATACAAACTGAATGGCACTTCAAACTTCAACAACTAATAACTAAATATAAGACTCACCAACAACATTATTCAACATCTGAAGGATGCAATGTTACTGAAATGATGAAATGTAACCAACACCCCAACCTTTCAGATCAATTTGCATGAGGTGCTGAACCTGTGTTCTAGGACTCCCATTCTGAGGTTTCAATGGAGAAATGTTGAACCCTCCACCTGGGACCATCAAGACAAGTACCAATAATGAGATTGCTTACAAGTTATATGAATATCATACATAAATAGGAGAAATACAAAAAGAGAAGAAAAGAAAAGAAAATAAAGTTGTTTCCCCAATTCAGCCCAAGGCAAATTGAAAACAATTTGGAAGTTACTCTCAACATGGGTGCGCACAAATCCATGCTGTGGATCATAATTCTCATGCTCCCTAGAACGAAATAATACAACTGCATAATAGCAAAAGCAAAAACAAGGGCAATTTTAATTTAGGGGTGAAACTGGGGGTGGCGGGGGGGTGGGGGGGGAAAGGCAAAAAAAAAGGGTCATTGGACATGTTTACCATAACTTCCATCATCGTTTCGGCGCCAATAATGCACATAACAAAGATCACTTGGCCATACACACCTGCAACAGAATCCATTGGTACCCATGTTATTTTATCTTTCAAAGAAATAATAAAGAAGAAATAAAGGATATTGGACCTTCTTGATAGTTCAATAACCAATATTTGAAAAACAAGAATTTTTTTTGAAAGCATTGAAATTGTAAAACATTTTGCATCTATTTCATAGAGACGCAAAGAAGCAAACATCAAAAACATTTTTAAATGAATAATACTAGTAGCTTGACCATTACAAAGATACATGACATAAGAGAACTGCAATTAAATTTTTTTGATTTGGATCTCGGTTGTCTCCTACTTGCTCTAAAACATTTTCTAAAGCTAGTTGGAAAGTGTTTCTAAAACATTGAATTTTGGAAGCCTTGCAAAAATTTCATAGAGATTAGACGCAGACACAAAGACCTACAACTTAGGAACCAAACAAGCAAAAACAAGTAAGTTGTTTAACTCAATTACATTGGGAACCAATCCAGCTGTAGTTCGTGATGGAGTATTGCAGTATGCCCATCTACCTTCTCAACCAAGCTACCATACTGGAAACTGCAGTCCTACCTACACAGAGCACAAAAAATATCACAGCACGAAAATCAAGAGAAGAAATACAAAAAGAATAAATTATATCAACTGTGGACACTATCGGGCTCCTTTTGAACTCAAGAGCTCTAGTAGCACACGAGCTCAATTGGTTGGTTGAATATATTGGAGCAAATTGTGGTACATCTCTAATAAATAGAAAATCATCAACAAATTATGGAGTATGTACCAGGACACCTATTTTCTTTTTCATAGGTTCATTAAGATGATAAACATGACCATGAAATTATTAGAATCCAGAACTACGAGGAGAAGGAGGAGGAGGGAAAATCTCATTAAGATGACACCTATTTTCTTTTTCATAAGTTCATTAAGATGATAAACATGATCATGAAATTATTAGAATCCAGAACCACAAAGCCTTTATGGCCTTACACAGAGGTACTGCGTCCCTCACTAGAAAGTAAGTACCCCAGTGGCTTGCATATTTGCTTTAATAGCAATACTTTGTAAAGAGGCACAATGTTCACTCTAATACTTCAAGCATAATGTGCTGAAAGCCAAATGAGATTGCCAATCATTTTAACTTTGAAAGCTGACAATAGCATGGAATATCAAAAATTCAAGATTTAAAGGAAGGAGTTTCAAAATCTTACAAAATGGTACAAGTTTAAATTACTAAAAACAAGGAAAAATCATTTCAACATTCCTTTGAACATAATTAGAGAGAAGAGATAATAAAATGTTTCTATCATCTTCAATTCAACCAAATTATTTAGCCAAGAATAGCTACAGTTAAAACTGACATTTAGTCTATCTACTTATGTATAAAATGTTCTGGTCTGGCCCCTTTTTTAAGTAGATAAGTTAATGAGAATTGAACTAAAGTCTCTTTTTTGGGGGATTGCGGTCTAAGCCGTTGGGGTGTTACCTAGTTAATTAAATGTTTTGGACAATAAACAAACATACAATTATAAAAATTACTCTACTAGATTGCCATCTATTTAGATATCTTGTATACCGTTGTTCTCATGAAGTCATTGACATTAGAGGCTCTAAATCTTTGACTATGCCACTAAAAATTGTTTTGTAATGATGCTAATGAATAACTTTGCAAATTATCCAAAGGCGAAAAATGAAGAAACTGTATGAAAGATTGGAACACTTCTTACCCTTAATTTACAATTGAATAGGTGCAGAGATTATGGATAATCAAAATCTTTGGTTTTGCCAAAACAAACTCAACTACCATGAGCATACAACTTACATAACCACCAAACACCATGAACTTGCATGTACAGAAAGAATTAAAATAAACATGCAAAAGCCTTCCTGTCCAAATGAAAGAAAACTGTAGGGAGACAACTTTCCAAATATCCATCATAAATTATGTAAAAAATGAAAAAGAAAAATAGGTTATGTCACATACAACAAGAAGCACCATTCCACTAAGTATCTAGACTAACTCCTGAAAAGATGATAACAAACAAAAGAATACTTACTCAAATCGTGTTGTATCCATGCTCATCATAAGCTCAAATATTTCTTCACAAGAAGCCTCCACAACCCCTACAGCCCTCCCTTGCTCTACTACAGCTTTTTGGCTTCATATATATATATATGCATGATGAGCACGACAAGCTGCATGGTTAGATCATCCTATCCACACAAAATAAAACAGAAAACAAATCTGTACAAGGAAATCAACATCAAGAAGCTCTTCAAAAATGCGAAGTCCTGCAATTAACCACATAAATTAAAATTTTAGGGTAATGCTATACAAACAAAAAAATTGATACATAATTTTCATACATAATGACGTGGCTCATTGTGGACCTTTCACTTCAAAACAAAACACCATTAAGGATGGATTTAATTATAATAATGGCATTGCCACAACATTCTCGTCAAGTTTTTTGTATAAATTCTATGTAAGAATAGAATTTTCCAATTATCAACTATGGTGATAATGCTGATAAAATGTTGCCAGTGACTAACTAAAAAATCCACATTCACCTCAATAACCTATTATGAGAGTCATTCCTGCGCTGATCAGTGACATAAAAGAAAATAAGAAAACTAACTAACTGTTCTGGCATTGAAGAAGACGCCAATGTTTCCCAGAAAATGCTTGATTATTGGTATTCTGGTTTGACAAATCTGAGTCTTCTGCTGTCCAGTCAAATATTGATTCAGGAGGACTTACAAAAGAATATTGATTATAAAAATCAGCTAAGGATAAAACAAAATGAATTAGAAGCCAAAATGAATGAAACCAAAAGCAACCATTTCCTATTGTTGTTCTCCCCAAGAAATTTGCATGAGAATCATCTTCTTCATCCTCAAGGACACTAAACCTACAGAAATTCAGAAGGCTTGAATATTCAAAACAGAAGCACATTTTAAGTATATATAAAACTAATGATGACTCTACCAATTAATGCATCTCGAACTGTTCTCCTTCTTGAAGATGTTGAAGGGGATTGCAATTTATTTGGAGGTGGATATGGTTTCTATACCTTTATGAACATCGAATAGTGAAGATAAATATTATTCCTTTTTGGGATGTTCACTAACGAGAAGATTTAGGAAGGCAAGGAGCAATTCCAACGTGAGACATCTAAATCATATTGGAATAACATAGCTTTACACGAGCAATTATTTAAGCATGTCTCATTGCAGTGTTCAACATTTGTATTTGCAAGGGCTGTGACAAATTCAAAGTAAAAAACACTATCAAGCTCCAAAAAAAGTTGAAGATGGGGATTTTGGCAGGATAGCTAGGTCACTTCTTTAAATCCATGACTGGATTTCCTAAAATAGATTAAATTTCCATCATTTCCTACAGGACAGCTACAATCGCCATCTATGCAAATCCCATAATTTCCACAAACTATAGGATAATCACAAACCCCAATATTATCCGTTAGGATATTTGCAGTAACTCCCCCGATCCTCTGAATCCACTGATAGACTCTTGAATTCCCATCGGAGTCTAACCTCATATACTGAAAGTATTCTGTTTGGGACATGTAATGCACCATTATGGGATGACCAAATGAGTCTACAAAGAGTTCAAGTTGTCCAGTTGTAAATGGGTAGAATGGCATCCCATTAAAGAATGCCCTGTATGTTTGTGGAGGATTAAATTCAATGAAAGCACATAAATCATTTCTGGTTAAAGACAAATAAAATGGGCATGCACTCCAATTTGTAGCGGAGACATAGGAAACAAGTTTTTGTCCTAGAGACAAATTTTTCCCCTGAAGCCAAGTGTTGGTGGGGTGATCGAAAGACTGCCACACAATTGTGTTATTTGAATCATACAACATGGGATTCGCTTGTAATGTGATTTTCATGCCAATAACAGACTTGTCAGATTTGTTGGTAGACCAAGCAAGCGTGCCATTTGTGAGGAAGTTGTCTCAATTTCTCCATTAAGAAAAGAAAAAGTAAAAGAGAAGAATGATTTCTCTTCTTTGAAAAAGACTCGAAGGATTAAGATGGAAGCACCTAGATGATCTAGAAGCACGCTTGTAATGTGATTTTCATGCCAATAACAAACTTGTCAGATGTGTTGGTAGACCAAGCAAGCGTGCCATTTGTGAGGAAGTTGTCTCAATTTCTCCATTAAGAAAAGAAAAAGTAAAAGAGAAGAATGATTTCTCTTCTTTGAAAAAGACTCGAAGGATTAAGATGGAAGCACCTAGATGATCTAGAAGCAACTAAAGAAAATCATCTTTAATTGAAGCTCCTGAAGGTCAACAATGGAGGCACCTTGAAGCTTCCCGAACTTGTCCGAAATGCGGTGTTTTGAGGTCACCGCTTGCGCATCTTATCCTCGAAGGAAACCTATAAATAGATAGGTAACGAATTGTATTTGGTATGCAAAAATTAAATTGAAGAAGAAGAGAGGGGTGAAGAATTACGAGTGAATTTTAATCTCTCCAAATATATAGAATTCCGTTGTCCGTGGACGTAGGCAATTGTTGAACCACATAAACTCTATTTGTGTTTCTCTATTGTGTGTGTTTCTTTGCATCAATCTATGGCTCCCTGGCCTAACAAGTGGTATCAGAGCTTCATTGTGCTAAAACTAAGGGTGTTCCGCGAATTTTTTGATCCGCCCAAACTGACCAAACCGAATCAAACTGATCGCCGCATTTTAGACGGATGCGTGATGATGAGCGGATGGTTGCGGATTATTTTTTCCAATCCGCCTAATTTTGAATGAATGGCAGATTTGAGGTTCCTTTGGCCACAATCGAACCGCCAAACCGCGAGCACCCCTAGTAATTTGTAAGACTTTGTGTTTTCAATTTGTTTAGATATTATGTTTGTTTTTTCAATTGAAAAAGACTTTAAATTCTTTGTTGTGTTGTCAATTTGGAAATCCTTTTATCAAATGGCAAGTGTTGATATTTGATATTTTTGTGTGAAAAATATAAGGCTTAATTTTGTCAATTTAAAGAAAAATCAAATTAAATAGTTTTTGAATAAAAAAAAAGTAATGAAATAGTTTTAATAAGGTATGGTTTTCTTATATGTATTTATTATTTATATTTGACAATTTACTTGATAATCTTTTGATTATGTTGAATTGGATTGTTATCCAAAAAAAAATTTGTTGACAAATTGTTGTATTATGTTAAAAATTTGTAACATTTGAACCCGCCAAATTGATTCACATCCATCCGCCAATCTAATGGACGGATGCGGGTTGATTTTTTCCAATCTGTCAATTTGGCGGACAGATGGCGGATTGGAGGTTCCCTGGCCGCAACTGAATTGTGAACACCCCTAGCTAAAACAAAGCATTTTTCTCTCTGTTTCTGAATCTACCTAGATTTTGAAGTTATTAAATCAACTTTTGAAGACACCAGGAGGTTCGTCTCGTCGAAAGGAATCCAACGATGTAAAGATCAAGTCAATCCAACTTCGCACGTGCCTCCACGTGCCTCTTAAGTACCAACGCATGGGCCCACTCTCAATCACGGGCCTTACACGCGCTGAAGGAAGAAGGCGAGTCACATCCACTCGCCACACATGCCACACGCGCATGCACTGTAGCCAAGCCGAGCCGCTACGCAGTCAAGCCATGCCACGTAGACACCAACATGTGTCCCATGTATTGATTGTGACATCATTGCAATATCACCACTGACCGCCACGTTAGCATTGACCAGAGCCACATCATCGTTAACCGAGACACCTCACTTGCTACGTCACATGCCATGCCACTGCCACGTCAGCTTTTGAATGCCACGTCAGTAAAACTGCCATGTCAGCAACCCAGTCAGTAAAATAGAATATTTCTTGTGTAGTGGAATACACTAACGGAATATTCTCTTGAATAACGAAATATTCCCTAAAAGGTTTTCGTTAGTTTTGGGAGCACTTTTGGGCCAATTTTTTTATGTTGGAAGAGTAGTCGCTAGCTAAATCGACCGTTCCAAATGCAACCGCGCCATCCATTTCTTTAGATTCACATCCGAATTTTGCAAGGTTGTCAAGGTTGTTGGTATTCCAAACTGTCTTAGTCATCTCGAAGAAGGGCACTTTTGGTGGTTTCAGAATATTTGAAGAAGAATGGCTGAAGAAATAGCTTCATCAAGTAACCAAG
This sequence comes from Camellia sinensis, assembly GCF_004153795.1. NCBI lineage: Eukaryota > Viridiplantae > Streptophyta > Magnoliopsida > Ericales > Theaceae > Camellia > Camellia sinensis. The sequence continues at coordinate 37,950 of NW_021026979.1, forward strand.
GAAGAAGGACTTCAATTTCCAGTGCCAAGTTCGAGGTTGAGAAGTTTGATGGAACAAACAACTTCGGCATGTGGCAATGCGAAGTCTTACACGTGCTCATCCAACTGGAATTAGATATCGCTTTGGAGAACAAACCTGAAGAAATGTCCAACAAAGACTGGAACAAGATTAACCAACTAGCCTGTGGTACCATCCGATTATGTCTTGCAAAGGATTAGAAGTATTTTGTTATGAAAGAGACAAATGCCAAAGATCTTTGGAACAAGTTGGAGGACAAGCACATGAAGAAAAGCATAGAGAATTGGTTATACTTGAAGAAAAAGCTCTTTCGGTTTCAGTACGATTTCAATATAAAGTAGGAATTTCGATGTTTGAATACTTGAATGACTTTAACAAGATTCTTACTGATCTACTCTAGCTGAATGTTGAAGTTGAAGACGAAGACAAGGCTTTATTACTGCTGAATTTCTTACCTGATGAATATGAGCACTTGATTACCACACTACTCCATAGGAAGGAAGAAATCAAGTTTGAAGATGTGTCTAACACATTGGTTAACAATGAGTACCGAAAGAAAGATAAGAAGGCCCATTATCAAGACACATCAAGTGAAGCCTTAGTTGTACAAGAAAGATCGAAAAAAAAGAAGCAATCTGGGAAGGGGTCAAACAAGAGTAGCAAAAATAGATCCCATTCCATGTCTAAGGAACTGTCAACCAGAAGAATACCTGTTATAGATGAATGTTCCCTTTGTCGAAAGAGAGGACACTGGAAAGCTAAATGTCCAAAGAATATTGACAATAAGACATTTATACTTAGCCTTGCTCAAGAGAATGAAGATTCAGATTGTGTTTGTATTGCTCCATCGTTTTTGTGCTATTCTGATGAATGGATTATGGATTCTGGATGTACTTTCCACATGTGTTCCAACCGGGACTGGTTTTCTGACTTTGAGAAGTTAAATAGTGGAATAGTTCTTATGGGTAACAACGATGCCTACAAGACAATGGGAATAGGAAGCATCCAATTGAATCTGCATGATGGAACAGTTCAAGCTCTAAAAGAAGTACGGTATGTACTAGAATTGAAGAAAAAACTCATCTCAATGGGCGCTTTAGCTTCCAAAGGTTTAAGATTACCTTGAAAGGTGGAGCTCTCGAAGTAGTATCGAGAACTCAGCTTATAATGAAAGGAAACAAAAAGAAGAATTTGTACTTCTAGCAAGGGAGTACAGTTGTAAGTGGAGCAGCCACTAGCAGTAGAAAGAATGAAGAAGTTGACAAAGTTGACACAGATTGCACGAAGCTTTGGCACATTTGTTTGGGACATCCCAGCAAGAAAGCTTTGCAAAGATTGGCTACGCAAGGTCTACTCAATGGTCTGAAGAATTGTAAGTCGTCATTTTATGAGCATTGTGTCTTGGGAAAGCAGACTAAGTCGAGTTCGAGACAGCAATACATTGTACAAAAGAAAAGATAAACTATGTGCATACCGATGCATGGAGGCCTTCCAGAGTTGCATCATTAGAAGGTAAGCACTGGTTTGTCACATCTATTGAAGAATATTCTCGTCATGTTTGGGTGTACACAATGAAGAATAAGGACAAAGTTGTGAACATCTTCACAACATGGAAGAAGATGATGGAAAATCAGGCTGGCAAAAAAATGAAGACGTTAAGATCAGACAACGGTGGAGAGAACATTATTGATCCGCTAAAGGAACTCTGTCGGAAAGAAGGTATAATACGTCACTTCATCGAAAGGTGAACTCCACAAATGAATAGAACTCTTTTGGAAAAGGTGTGTTGTACGCTTGCTCAATCCAGTTTAGGCAACCAATTTTGGAATGAAGTACCGGTTTACTCTTCCTCTAATTGTTTATCCTTCTATTTTTCAGCCTCCTTATCCTCTTCGGATTCTTCTGGTTGGTCTAAGTGTGGAGGTTTGAAGTATCGCCCACTTCTAGACATGTGATCCACTTCCTCAGAATACCAAGTGTCGTCTAGTAGGTTTTGACCCCTATCCTCATCTGTATGGGCAAGATGCAGATCATCATCTTCCCACCAGACTCCTTCGGCAACCGACAAACAATTGTCCGGTTCCATTGTAATTAATCTGACATCACAATCATCCCCCACAGGGTGCTTGGCTTTTCCAGCTTTCTGACTATTCTCATCATTTTCCTATTCAAACCGCTTCAGTGTGGCTTCTTGTTCAGTGTCCACAGTACTTATGTCGCCTATTTTTTTAGCAGAATTCTTAGTACAGGCGCTCTCCGGCAACTTTTCCTTGTCCACGGCCGTTCCGGCCCTTGTAGCAGTTCATGTTTCCGGCTGTTCCAACTTTGGTTAAAGTCTCTCATCCACATCAGGTTCATCATTGAGCCACCCCAAATTATCTGCTGACCCATTTAAATCAAACCAGTTAATGTGCACATTTCCTGAATCCTGCTCATCGAAGAATTGCAGATTGTTTATGTCCTCCTCGAGGTCAGCTAAGTCATCCAATCCCTGGCCTGGTCTATCCTCCTGGACCACACTAATCTCCATTCTTGTCGGCAACTCCAACTCTGGTTTGGCTTGAGTGGTTGGCGCAATATAGCGGCACAGGTTGTATTTCTCCTCAGATAAATCCATATAGCCCTCAGGCATTGAACTGACATCCTTATTCTTTACCAAGGACACCCTGCCTTCATCTACCACGGTCACCACCATAGGTTTGGGTTGGGATATGGACACATTCATCATGCACAAATCTATGCTTTCCGGGATGAACAGCGCCGGCTTAGGTAGGTGGGAATGGGTGATGTATATACTGGGGTCATAAAGGACGGCCAGTGTTTAGATAAGGTTTATTTACCGGGGTGAAGGGGTTTGGTTATGTGCTAGGAGAGGATTTGTAGTGACATTGGGCTTCTCGGGAGGCGCTATCGCTTTGTTGTCAATGAGATCCTGAATCTCATGACGAAGTCTAAAGCACTGGTTGGTATCATGACCATGCTGTTGGTGGAAGGCACAGTACTTGGCCAGGTTGTGTTTAGGAGGGAGTGGATCGGGCAATGGGCGTTGTTCTAATGGTTTCAAATGCCCTTTTTTGATCAGGACCCTCAGGGCCGCAGATAGAGACATGTAGAGTGGGGTGAAAACCCTCTGGCCTCGGGCCTGATGGCTAGAAGTTTGGGGGGTTGTATTGGTTGTGCAGACAAAGAGGTTAGCGATTTTGGGTGTGGAGGTGACCATGCCCACATCTGAAGGCTTTGCAACTGCACTACTGCCGATAGTCGCATTGGAACTGCGTGTGAAATCACTCTTGGGCTGCTCTTTCTCGTGGTCTATCAGACCCTGCTTCATTGCATCCTCTATTTGCATCCCTTTTCATGGAGGTCAGCAAATGTTGACAGAGGTAAGACTATCATCTTCTGTAGTAGTCTCGGTTGCAGGTTATGGACCACCATTCGGATCTGGTCCTTTTTAGCCGGTCTGATGGTCATCATGGAGGCCTTGGCCCTCCACCGGATTACAAAATCAGAGAATCCCTCTTTCAGCTCTTGGCGAGTTACTTCGAGATCAAGAGTTGTGACCTCGATCTGTGTGTTGTAGGAGTATTGAGAAATAAAGGCCTCAGCCATCTCTTCCTAATTCCTCTTTACAGAGTCTTCAAGTTTAGCGCACCAAATGGCCACGATACCTGACAGCGTCTGGCCGAAGAGGGATAACTTCTGCAGTCTAGATAGGCCCATTGGCCACAGAATGTTTGAAAATAGCCGCAAGTGGCCCATGGGATCACCTGAGCCATCAAAGCGGTCTATATGTGGCATTTTAAACCTATATGGCAACATCACCGCCGTATTAGTATAGCTGTCCTCTATATCTGGGATCGAATTGACGCCCTGTGCCCTTTTGAAGAGTTTCTCAAGCTTGCTCATTTTTAGTGCAGTAAGGTCGACCTCAAACTCAAAGGGGCCTCTGTTTGGTACATCGATGCTTTGGAGGTCTGGGACGGAATTGGATCCACTGGGATGTTCGCATTTTCCTAGACATTAGCTATGGGGGCAGGAGTTCCTGGTACCGGAATGTTTGCAGAAGGTGGATGGGATGCAGAGGTTGCTGTTTGCTGCAGCTGTTGTTATTGTAGCCTAGCGATCAACTCAGCCTGCTGAGCTACAATTTTCGGTTGGCGGACGGTGACTTCCACTTGGCGGGCAATGACTTCTGCTTGGTGGGCAGTATCTAGCTGCATATTCTTAATAGTCTGTTGGAGTTGGCGGGGCATTTCTTCCATGTTGACTAAGGGGTGCTGATATATCAAAACTGGCGTGTACTCTCTTTTCGAAGTGGAAACAGAAAACTGGACTTCGCTAAATGAAGGTAATTGTCGAACCGGTGAGTTATACCTATCTCTCCTTCGTCTTGTAACCGGGGGTAGCGAAGCAAACACTGGTTGTCCTCTTACAAGATCTCCAGATCGGTAAAGTCGCCTTACACGAGTCCAGAGTGCTTGAGGGGTAACTGCCTCGTCTGAAGCAATCATGAAAGACTACTTTACAAAAATAAAAATAAAGCAAAAAAAATAAAAATCAGAAAACGCACAGCACCTCGGCTCAGACAGAAACAACACGCAGTTGCAATCATAAGCTGGACAACTGTATTCAAACACTGATTTCTGCCCAAAACTAATACCCTCAAATTGATACCTTGACTTGTAACTGATACATACATTCCTGCAGAGTTTCACTCTAAAGCACGTATCAAGCAAGTGAGAGCCAAAACACCCCTATGATGGGGTAGGGTTACCCTGTCCTAATTTCGTCAGGAACTAGGGATTCATTATGCAAGCAAGCGGTTTCAAACAAATCCTGCATTCGGGTGAGCAACCTGTTCTAGTTTGGAACAGTCTCTACGGCTTTCGGTATGGAACTAGTTCGATTGGTCAAAAAGGGTGCCTCAGCAAGACCACCTAATATACCTCTCGCTCCTAATACTGAGAAGTGAAAGGAGGATCAAACGGTACAGCGGCAGTCCAGATCCAAGGGTTGTGTTCCCATCGTGGCAGAGCCCGCAACCGGTCAGCCTTATGGCAAGCCTTTCCAAGCGAGCCTCTGGCAAACCATTCAGGAATAGCAGATGGAAAATACTGTGACTTAGGCGCACCTATGCAAATGCAATGTAAAGAAACACACAAATATAAATAAAACCACATATCATGAGTTTGAGTCAAGTTCTCTAAATCCTCAGCAGAGTCGCTAGAAACTGTAGACTCGACTTTCTTCACACGCCTCCCTTTCAGAGAGGCGCGAATTGGTCCTCCTACAGTTCGGACTCTTTTCACGGTCCTAAATCTAATTTCACAAAGTACAATGTGAAACTGATAAACACCAAACAATCCAATCCGGGAAATCATTTTGGAAAATTAGATTTTGAATCAAAAAATGCCAAAACTGGACTGCCTTGCCAGATTACAGAGTCGCCACCTAAATATTTTATTTTGGGAAAATTTAGGAAACCCTTACTCGTGCCAAAGGCCATGTGTCCGTCATCACCAAAGTTGCCTCGGCTTCGGAACTTGGGTACGAGAGGGGAAGGTCCTGAAATGAGCACCCCCGCTCGTCCGATCAAAGGATCGGCCTCTACTAAGCATGATATCTTGTTTTATAAACCTCATGTGTTCTTATCCGGTTATTAGCTAACTTTACATTGAATTGTTCCAATTCAAACAACAAGCCTTCATCCACAGGCATTCATGCAGTTTATCAAGTAAGCACATAGCCTCATGGCAAGCATGCGAATCATGGCAACATGGCGATCACACTTATGCAAGTATGCTAAAGCATAAAACTCACCGAGTACTCCAAGCCAAAACAAAAACTAGTTAGAAAAATGCATGATCCTAACTATGTTAAGTGCCTAATGCAACACATGCAATGATGCAACTAAATAGGCTCGGTTATTTAATCATGGTATTTGCAACACTTTGATAGCATGCTTTGAAACACGTATTCAAAGTATTGAATTGCAATGTAGTTTGAATGATACGCCGAGCCTCGGTGCATGCAAGACAAATGAATGGATGCAATCATGCAAGCATAAGGTATGCTAATTGAAAAATGTCCCTAATCTAACCATCAAAAGCGATTAAATAAAAGGGAGAAAGACGTGGGGTTGGAAGACATGCACACACGCACGCACACTTATTACAACATTATGCCCTCACGAAGGAGGGTCCAAATGAATAAAAGCTAAGCTAATCTAAGCTAAGCTAAAAATTATTGCAACACAATATTTAACTAACTATACTAAGCTAATTAAATATTACAAATCAAATTAAGCTAATTAATTTACAAAATGAATTAATTAACTAAATAGTTACAACACTTGTATGAAAGAATTAGCTACAACTAACTAATTCAACAAAGCAAGTAAATGGCCTCGAGGGGCGAGGGATGCATGGATGTTCGGCTTCTCCACTCGAAAATGCCACCGCCTTGCCATTACAGCCTCTGTTTGCACATTTTTTATCACTGAAAATTGCACCAACTTCCAGAGCACCTCTGCTCCCCTTTTCCATCACTCTGAGCAACTTTTTCATTGATGGCCGGTCGGCTAGCAATGGTGGCTGTTGGCTACCATTGGTGGCAGTCGGCCACTGCTGGTGGCTGTCAGCCACCCCTGCCCTGAACTTCCTTTCTTGTTGCAATAGAGAGCAAATAGAGGCAAAGCAGTATATTCTCAAGGAGTGTGTGTGCTGTTACCCTCCTTATCATTACACAAGTTCAAAGGAGTGTAATTCTTGGCCCTCAAACCATTAACCAAGCATTTTCCATGCATGATGGCTAAGGAACCAAGCTTGTACAAGCTCAATGAGTACAAAACAAGACTCAACTAAACCACTACCCTATCATGCATGATCAAGGGTGATGGTGACCAAGGAAAGTGGCACGTTTCATCACTTTGAGTATGAAACGTTTCATTTTCCTTGTGTTCGAATTAACGTCCGATCCGAAGACATGAAATGCAACACGAAGATGCTTTATCTTGCCTCTTTTACTTGTTCATTTTTGTTTACACATTTTAGCTTACCGATCCATTTTTTAATTGATTAGTCCAAAAGTGAATATCCTCTACTGGAAGAGAGCTTAAACCACAAGTGCCTTGGGCATAAAAGAGACCTCATGCCGTTGATAATGAACCCCCGAAGGGATTAAACCATTAAGCATGAATGTCTCAATTTCACACTTAAGCAAGCAAATGGTTTAAAACCACTTTCAAAGCAAACGAAAAAAGTGAAGTATAGAGGGAGATTGCAGAGATTTCAGTGCTGAAATGTAGTGCAAAATAACACTAAAACATGCTTTCAACTCAAAAGAATGATGATCATAGCATTACAATATCAAGCTAATGAAGGAATTAACACTACAACCATGCAAGACAAAGCTCAAAGGACTTAACCAGCCCCAAACAGAGCTAAAACAAGTCAAAACAGTAGCAAAACAATGCTGGACTTAAGCTAAGTTAGGCTATAAAAACATGCTAACATATAAGGCAACTAGGCATGCAAGCAAGACACCAAGGAGGGGAGGCTAACCCCTTTAATTTTGGACTTCAAAATAAGATTTTTGTCACTAAAAACATATGAATTTCAATGGTTTAAAGGCCCAAAAAGTATGATTTAAATGTGATGAAAAATAACACAAAAAGCCCCACAAGCTAAGGAGCAAAATGGGGGACAACCCCCTAACTTACAAAGGCTCAAACCACCACTTTTATACCTCAAAAATATAGTTTCTTTCACTTCAAAAACAATCTTAAAATAGTAGAAAAAGATGGCAAAACAAGTATGCACAATAAGCTTAAATGAGGTAAGTTCTTCACTTTTGAAGCAAAGCACAACTCAGCCACAAATTCAAGCTCAAACCCCTTTCCAAAGCTCAAACACAACTCCAAGGGACCTCAGCTCAATTGTGGTCAAGTTTGATCAAGGGTTGATGTGCAAAAGTGTAGAGAAACTAGACTTTAAGGCACAAAACAAGAAGAGAGAGAGAAAATTCTAGAGAGAGAGAGAGATTTTTGGTCTAAAATGTCTAACCCTCCAAAATAGGGGAGGACACCCCCTATATATAGAAAATCAAGGTTTGAGCTTGTATACATCCTATCATACACGTGTATGAAGATGCAGCTCAGTGAGCAACAGCTGGCACAGCTGGCAAACAAATATCTTAAAAAGGAAACCAATGGTCGTTGCCCACCACTGGTGGCCGTCGGCCATCACCAGTGGCCGACATACATAACCTATGGCCGATAAGTCCCAGAGCTAGCCAACAGGTCACCCTTCTCTCCAAGCAAGAGGGAACAAGCTCTTGGTCCAAAAACATGCACAAAACAGATAGGTTTAGAGGCTCAAAGACAAGGCGTTCCACCGAAGACTTCGGGCGCTCAAAACAAACACAAACCTGGATAATCATCAAGTGTACAAACAATGACGTCCAAGTCTTGAGGACAATCAAAAATATGGTGTCTACAATAACAGATGTATGGACTCAAGAGGTGGCTCATACAAATTTTAGAGGTGACTCTCACAATAGTGTAGCGCTTAGCTCCACACAACACTTTGCTCCACACCAGAAATCAGAGGGTTAGTGGATCCATGACAATAGAGGATCACTTAAAGTGATAACAAAACAGAATAGATGGTCACATAAAGTGACAATTCAGAGGGCCGATAGTTATTTAAGTACCCCAAGACATGGGACCTCCGTGGTGTTACTTACAAAATAATTATCCAAAACACATTTAATAAATAGTTATATCTTTGGATTTTCCTTTTTAAACAAATAGGGTTCATTTAACAAATTACATACTTAAAAACTAATATAATTTATAAAACATAATTTACATAAAATAATTTATGATAATTCAAAATATAATAAAACTCACCTTAATATTATTTCTTCTTTGCTACACTGTCTCTCATTTCTCTCCGTGTTTTCATTCAGTTCGAACTCACCTATTTATAGGTGAGTTCACTACACCTCATGGCTTACCACGAGGGTGCACACCACACCACACATGTTTTCCTTTATTTCTTTTTTTTTTCTTTTTTTTTCATTCCTTTCTTTTTCTTCTTTTGTCACCATCTTTCTCTTTCTGTTTGACTTTCTATTATATTAATATAATTAAATAATATATATATAAATATAGATTGTTGATTGAGGGAAGATGAGATGGTCAATTAATTTACATTTTGCCACAAATCCCTAAATTAAAACAAATTACATTTTAAATATTTTGGGGTGTCACATTGAGAGTGTTTGGTTGTCGAGCTTTTGTTTACATTCCAAAGGATGAGTGGTCAAGGCTTGATAGTAAGTCAAAACAATGCATTTTTCTTGTCTATGTGCATGATGAATTTGGTTATAGATTGTAGAATCCGATTGACAAGAAAGTTATTCGAAGTCATGATGTTGTGCTTTTTGAAGGCCAAACAATTGAAGATTTTGGCAAAGGTGATCAATCGGAGCCAAAAACTAATGATCTTATTGACAAGGATCCATCCCCTTCTTCTTCAGTGGATGATGAAAATGGGAGAGATGTGTAGCCAGCTCTTGAAGATATAGATTATGATGCTACCCCAAATGAAGTTGAACTCGAAATTGAGGAAAAGAATCCAACTCAAGAACCACCACCACAACTTGAGTTGAGAAAATCTATAACGGACCGGCAACCTTCAAAAAAGTATCCTCCCAATGAATTTGTGTTGATATCCAATCAATGGGAGCTCAAGAGTTACTACAAAGCAATTGAGCATGCAAAGAAAGGTGATTGGAAAAAGGCCACGGAAGAAGAAATAAATTCTTTACTTGAAATCACACTTATGATTTGATGAAGTTGCCTTAGGGGAGGAAAATTCTAAAAAATAAGTGGGTCTTCAAATTGAAAAATGATGGAAAGAATCTAAGGTACAAGGTACACCTTGTTGTGAAAGGCTTTGGGCAAAAGAAAGGTATTGACTTTGATGAAAGTTTTCCCGTTGGTTGTGAAAATGTTCTTCTTATTCGGGTTATACTTGGCATGGCTGCAAGTATGAACCTTAAAATTGAGCAACTTGATGTGAAAACTGTATCTTCATGGTTATCTTGAAGAAGAAATTTACATGAAGCAACCGGGAGGGTTTTGTGAAAAAAGGGAAAGAAAAATTTAATTGCAAATTTAAGAAAAGTTTGTTATGGTAGCGCCACAAACCAATGGTACAAAAATTTGATTCTTTTATGATGAAGAATGGTTTTTCTAAAAACCACTTCGGACCATTGTATGTTGTGAAGAAATTTTCGGATGACAAATTTATTATTCTTTTACTTTATGTTGATGACATGTTAATTGTGGTCAAGATTTACCATGATCAACAAGTTAAAGTTAGAGTGAGCAAGTCTTTGCTATGCACTACAACAAAACTGGGTTTTTGCGGCGTCACATCATGACATACAGTAAATGCAAGTTGTAGTTTCTCACTTTAGACTTTTTTTTTGCATGTCGTAAATAATTTCCCAACCACGACATGTCTATTGCGTAGGTTATGAATGCTAATAACGATAATTTTTTTATGACTTGCAATGTTAGCTGTAAATAATCCAATTTTCTATGACGTGCATATTGCATGCCATCAATACATTAATTATACACTACACGCGTACATCAACTGTTAAAAATATTAAACATTTTACGGCACACAAAAAGCCAGCCGTTCAAAAATTACACTTTCTACGACGCACAAAAAGCTAGCTGTTTAAAATATTACACTTTCCATGACACGCAATTGCTGTTATAAAAGGTACAACTTCAAAAAAAAATATATATATCTTTCTCTCCAACATTCATATGACCACAAACCTAGGCCGCCACCACCAAAAATGTCTCATGCCGTGGTGGCGCCGCCCTGTTTCCCCACCGTGAGGTCGGCGGCGAACTGACCAAGGCAGAAAGCAAACATGAAGAAGGTGGCTAACACGAAACGAAACAGAAGCAGCGTTGGAGCAGCAGTGGGGTTCGGTGGAGAGATGAAGGAGGTTCGGTGGCAGTGCGTGGAACTGCCTACACGGTACCATTGCTAATCCTCTCGATTTTCAAACCTCTTGTATCAGGTAAACTCTCTCTCTCTTTCTCTCGTTCCCCCAATTCCAAACCCTAACTATAATTTTCAACTTCTCAGATCTTTGCCCCTTCGTTGTTCAACCTCTCAATAGTTTCTTCGCCTTGAATTTGCTAAACCTCTAATTTTTGCCTCCTGTAATTAATTTGATTGACGTGGATTAAAGAAAACCCCATTTGCTTATACAATTGAAATATGAAAACCCCAAAAAATATATCTAAAAATAAATAAATATGTCAGATTACACAAACCTAAGCCCATTGTTATTTGCTTTTTGTGTTTCTTGAAAACCCAGAGACCACACATCTATTTTTTTTCTTTATTATATTTTATTAGTTTCCTTCTAATCCGACTTATTCTTTCATACAGAGGTTCTACAAGTCACCTAACTCAGTCACGAACAAGGCAAGGACTCAAATTAGGAACAAGCAGCAAATTTTGTCCCAGGTAATCTATTTTCAGCCAAGAATAAATTCAACATGTCTTTCACCTGAAGTTTTGTAGTAATTATTTGCCTGTTCAATGTACGAACGGAGGTATCTATATCAATTAAATGTGGTTTCTCTATAAAATGTTACAGTTTGTCATATCATGCTATGCAAGACTTTTTGACAATGGTTACCTTTTCATAAATTTCTGTCAATGGTATGGGTTCCCATCTATTTGACCTCATTTTTATGGTGTTTGGAACCCTGTTTTTGTGGGATGGTTTTTTTTAGCCTATTTTCTAGTTCAAGGTGGCTTGATTGTCAACCGAGCTGCCCATTCCTTCGTAGCCTGAGGGCATTTCCGAGTTCAAAAAAAAAAAAAAAAAAAAAAGGAAAAAGAAAAAAGGCTTGATTGGTAGAAATCTCCGTGTCAACAATTTTTGGCGTAAAAGAAACAGCAACCCCAAAACAAATGCTTCCATTCTTTGCAACACTAAACTTGACTTAACTTCTCTTAGTTTTCAAGATTTTCTTGCATAATCATAATAATAATAACTACTGCCATTGTCAGAATACTGTTGATCGCCATCTATTAAATCCATGTAATGTGTCGGTTTTCTTGTGCAAGGTAGGAATGCTGGATTTGGTTGTTTGTCACATATCTTAAGGTCAAGTGGCAACTAAATTTGGTTGCTGAATGAAGCATTGTGATTGGTTTTGATCCTTATCTGCTGTTCTGGGACATTCCTTATTGAATGCCCTTATGTTGTACTCTGTTGGTTGTAGAGGACTCGTAGCTCATATTCATTGTATTTTGAGACTAAAAGAATATCCTGAGATACTACTAACATGGTTTACTAACTAGATATTCACATTCTTACAGTTTTCAAAGGAAAAAAACAAATATGAATGTTTGTTTTCCATTTTTCCCCATTCTAGTAGTAACTAGAGAATTAATAATTAAAATCCAAAAAATATATGTGCCCAAATTGTATGCCTGGAGGTGATAGGAAAAGATTTGAAATGCTTTTTTCTAAGTCTCAACCTGTTAATGGAATCCCAGTTCTCATGTATTATAAAAGAGGCATACCATTATTCACCTATTGTCATTGACAGAAAATAAAAAAAACCTAGTTCACTGAATTTTCTAGCACTCCATGATGTTATTACACACTTCCTGTATGTAAATGAATCTTTAAGTTTGATCATTGCTGTTAACATAATTTGCTCTTAACATAATGAATTACCTATCTCTTTATAAACAGAGAGCATGAATTATTTGTATGTAAATTTGATATGCTGATTGTTATATTTGTATTGTCATAACTGTTTACTTTATATGGATATCCTTAGATAGAACATATATCCCTGAGTTAACTTCTGATTCCAATTGCAGATCCAAGCCAGATCTATTCCGCCACTTTTGGAAGGCAAAAATGTTCTTGGAGCTGCAAGGACATGTTCTGGAAAGACCCTTGCTTTTCTGATATCTGCTGTGGAGTTGTTACATCAAATCTGAACGGGGGTAATTGTCAATTGCCCAACTAGGGAACTTGCCATACAGGTAAATATTCTGGTTTTTATTTTATTTTTATTTTTTTTTTACTTATCAATGTCAATCTTTTTCCCAAGATAGCCTGTGATGTGATTCCAATTATTAATCCTACACTATAATCCTCTCGATTACAACTCTTTTTGTGATATTTGTACTTTCTAAACAAGCAAATTGAAAAGACAAAATCATTATAGAATAAAGCCATCCCTATTTTATCCTTCTTTCTGCAAAGATAATTAATCTAGAAGGTTAATATTGATTATAGAAGTATTTTTCCTTCATCATTTCAACTCTTTCTCAATCTTAAAGCGCATTTAGAATATTATTTTTGGGTAGTTACTTCGTGTTGTCTGTGTTAGATCATCTTCTAAGCTCTTCTCAAGAATTATTTTTCATCATTTTCTACTAATTTTGGAAATCGTGTTTTACGCTCCACTGATTTTAATTCCATTTGGTTTGAATCGTTAAGAAAAGAAAGATAATCCACTTCATCTTTTCTAATAACACTTCTTTTGTTTTGGGGGTCTTGTTGCTTTCTATATATATACATCTTCCAAATTAGTTGCATTCAATTATAATGGATTGTCATTTTTTCTAAGTAACGACCTGGACTAATCTTCCAATGAAATTATGCAGACACATGCAATGACAAAGGACCTTCTCAATCATCATTCACAGACTCTTGGCATGGTTATTGGTGGTGCAGCTCACAAGGGAGAAGCTGAGCGTATTGTGAAAGGAGTAAATCTGTTAGTAGCAACCCCTGGCCGACTTCTTGACCACCTACAGAACACTAAGGGATTCATATATAAAAATCTAAAGGTATTTTTATTCACTCATACATGTCTTCAATTTCTTCTATGCTCACCAATTATGTTTGCACAAACTTTATGTGGGACTTATGTAAAATGTACCTCAAACTGAACTTTCTTGGTTGTTTTGTTACATATTCAAATGCAGTTAGTTGTGTTCTTATCCCATGAATTTAAGTTGAAAGTTTAATTGAAATCAAGGTTGTTAAATTTATGTTCTGTCATTATTTGTTAAAGTGATTTCATATTGCATGTACTGTGGAGATGAATAACTATTGCAGGCTTTCTTGTATGATACTTACCAAGCTAATGCATTCGGAATGTTATTCAACAGCTTGTGCATGTATGCATTTAGCTTCACTTAATTTTCTTGTTTATTCTTGATCCTCAACCTCAGCAAGTCAATAAATTTTATGTATACAAATGTCTAGAACTACTTACTCAGTTTGTTACGATAGAATTGAATCTGATATTTTAAATGACTTGCAGCAATTCGACTTGGTCAGAGGTCATTGATCATCTATCTAGATCTGTTTCTTTATTGAAATGGTAGTGATGGTTAATTGGAATAATTAGGTTTGATAATTGCCTTTAGTTGCTTGTTTTGGAAATGAGAAGGAATGGAAGGAAGCAAGAAAATTGGTTTCCAACCTTTACAAGTATAAAGATGCAAAATTTGGCTTTTGTTGGCAGCATATCATTTGTTTTTGGTAAAATAGCGAAAATGGAATTCAGAAAACAGTGAGCTAAAATTGGTAATTTGGGCATCAATACTGATTTAGATTTAATATGTTCACAATAAATTTTGATTTCCTCAATCTCCCGCTCAAGTTTATAAAACTTTAATAATTTCTAGTTTATTTTGCTTTGGTATTCAGAATATATGCTTACTAATGGATGATCTACATGTTGTTGGTGCATGTCTGTCTTTCAAAGAACAAACGTACCTATCCTATTTTCCATTAATGTAATCATGCTTCAGGGAGCAGCAAACAGAAAGGTAGCTGCCACTAATATGAATCTAGCAAGTAGCCGTTCTCATAGTGTGTTTACATGCATCATTGAAAGTAAGGTGAGCAGTCTTGTTGTTTTTGTTATTTCAGTGGCTTTTATTTGGGTGTTTAAATTCTAATCGGTGGTTCATGTTTAGTGGGAATCCCAAGGGGTAACTCATCACCTGTTCGCTCGACTTAATCTTGTAGATTTAGCAGGTTCTGAAAGGTAACATCATTGAATAAAGTATGCTAAATAATTAGAAAGTGGAGCCCTCTTGTTTGATAACAGGATTGAATCATGTACCTAAAATTTTATCAACTAATTTATTATCTTTTTTTGTTTTTGTTTTTATCACAGGCAGAAGATTTCTAGTGCTAAAGGTGAACGTTTGAAGGAAGCTACTAATATCAAGTCTCTTTCAACATTAGGGTTTGTTCTCCCTCCTTTTCTTGTCTTGAGCCTCATTTTGCTTCCCTCTTCAACATGATTTTTCTTGGTTTAATTATGTTAACTAATTTGGAAACATTTACATAGGATCAGGAGGAGATTGGTAGATAATAATATAAAGTGTCTTTCTTGCTATGTAGCAAAGAGGCAACCTCTAAAATTTTTGTAGGAGTTGGAATTAGAGCTATCCTAGGCAAAAATTAGTGCTAAGTGCTAACTTTATAATTGTTGTTATGGAGTAATAAAATCGGTTTAATTCATGCAGGTATGAGCTGCTATCTTATTTTATTGGGTGGGATTATTTTATCCATAGTTATGATCCAATATATACTCTTTCTACTGATGTTATTTCAAGCTTGGTTGCTCTAAGAAGGAAAACTTTTGAAGACGAAATCCAAGATACTAGGAATTTTCTAATATAAAGATATGGGCGGCACAAGCCCGGTGTTGATGCAATTGAATCAATCCATGATGGTACACTCGCAGGAAGATATTTGGGTAAATTTTTTACCGTTTAGAACTTAAAGATAGGGCTTGTTTGGTTTGTTTTTGGGAGAATTGTTTTTGAAAAAAATTTGGGAGAGTTGTTTTAGAAATTTTTTTGGTTTGTTTGGTTGTATATTTTGAAAGTAGTTTTGAAGTTAGGAGTTTGAGAATGATTTGAATATTTTGTTGTAACTCTGAGTAGATGTGTGTGAGTAGAAAAAAGTGATTGAAAAGATGAGAGACGGAAGAGAAAAAATAGTGATTGACGTTGAATGTTGTAAGAGAAGAGAGAAGTGATTTTTGGAATTTTTTTTGGCTACGAGAAAACCTCATAAAGCACAACGAAACAATTTTTTTGGAATTTTTTATAAAACGCTCTTCTAAAACTCAATCAAACAGGTTTGTTTTTTTTCTCTCTATATCTCTCTATCTAATTTGTGGGGGGGAGCGGCGATGATTTTTTCGAGCTTTTTGCGGATTTTGTGAGATTGAAGCGATACGTATTTGAATGTTTAGAAACACTAGATTTTTGGATGGTTTGTATGTTACAGACAGTTTTTGGAATGTTTCGACGAAACTTAAAAATAGTATCTATAGTTTTATACTTGAAAATAATATTTTGTGGTGGTTGATGATACTTGATTATATACAATATGTTATGAACGTCTGTTTGTAATTAGTTTTTATTGTAGACATTGCTAACAAAACAGGATTACCGAATCATGAACGTGGCTTGAAAAAAAAAAGCAAGGCATCTACAACGGGCAGATAAGA
>NW_021026979.1:69932-175862 GCF_004153795.1 Camellia sinensis
GTATAAGATCTTTCCAGCTTTAGTGAAGATAAGCTCAACAACAGTATAAGATCTTTCTCACAGTATAAGATCTTTCCAGCTTTAGTGAAGATAAGCTCAACAACAGTATAAGATCTTTCTCACAGTATAAGATCTTTCCAGCTTTAGTGAAGATAAGCTTTTACTAGAAAATTTACCTTTCTCACAGTATAAGATCTTTCCAGCTTTAGTGAAGATAAGCTCTGGGAAGATGGACACTTGTAGAGCAGAGACCAAATCAAGCTCAACAACAGCATCTATTGCAACACACTGTTTGGTAGTTGAAAATAAAATAAATGTTAAAAGGTGGGATGAGGAGAATAAAAAATAAGTAAATGGCTTTACTTACTCTTGGTGATGGTAGCCGACAGTTCCATATGATATTTACAGCTTTCTCCAATTCATCCCGCGTCCTTTCATTTTTCAGTGGTCTGCAGAGATTCATAAGTTTTCATTAAATACTAAAAATATACTCTATAATAAATCTAGCATTTTTTGCTATAAAATCAATCATGAAAGTTTGACATTTCATTAAAAACATTCTGATAGCTTCCAATGCACCATGGAAAATCAACATCAATAAACATCGCCAATTAATTGACCCAAGCCTTTAGAAATCAAATAACAAACAGAATTTTTCTTTCCCTTATTAGACAGTGATTGTTGTAAGCATACAAGAAATTGTGAAAGAACACTCGACTTGAGTAGTCAAAAGTAGCAATATAGAAAAGTGTGAAAGGTCAGAAGACCAATTAATCCATGTGCATTGACCCATTGGAAGTGAACTTCTATGAGTAGAATGAGAAGATTGAACACAGATTCAATGTGTAAACCAGATAGCCATCAATCATGTTAATATATAATATACAACACACTATAGTACTATAGTGCAATTGTAGCTGTAAAGGGCAAACACCCACTACCACACACGTTCAGCTTTAGCAGTAGCTTTTATATTGTTTTAACAGAGCCTTTATGCTTTCGGTGCTCCATTGTCTTTTTCTCCTCTCTATAAAGAGAGAGAGCTCATTCTCTTGTAAATCACAAGTACAATTACAGACATTGAATATATCAGTCATTCAGTCTCTCTCTTTTCTCTCTCTCTCTCTCTTTACCAATCTTACATGGTATCAGAGCACAGTAATACAATTCTGGCATTCTTCAATTTTGGTGCTTAGTCCCGTACACAGTGGAACTACACCAAACAGCTCGGAATCTCCTTACGATTCTAACGGCACCAAGACCGTCACCAGAAACGCTCTCACGCGCTCCCACGCGCCGCCCTTTTGCTCGGCGCGTCTCTGCTTCTGTTGCCACGCTCACACGCGCCTTCACGTGCCTTCCACTCTGCTCTTTCGTGCGCCGCGCCTGCTACCGTGCACTCGCGTGCGCCATTCGTCTACTGTGAGTCGCGCGTGCGCCGTTCCACTATTGTGCACCCGCGTGCGCCATTTTGCTACTGTACGCCGCACGCCCTCTCTGCTACCATGCGCCGCACGCCCTCTCTGCTAACGTGCGCCGCTGACATCATTTTCTATCCTGCTAACATCATCTCTGCACAGCCCACCTTTCCAAGCTATTTTCGACTTTCCGGACTCACTGGTACACTCTGTTTTACCTAATTTTGCTCCTACAGGTCTATTCCTATCAAATTAGCCCTACTCAACTATTATTATGGATCGTCATGATGCCTCCCATCCCATCTCCGTTATTTTGAATGGTTCCAATTATGTTCTATGGGCCCAAGCCATGTCTTCCTTCCTCAAAGGAAAGAAGCTCTGGCGAATTATCACCGGGGATATGACCCAACCGGTGAAAGACACTGCTGAAACTACTGTTTCTACTGCTACTCCTACATATGAAGACCGACTTGAGGAATGGGACAGTAAGAATTACCAAATCATTACCTGGTTTCGAAATACTTCTGTTACCTCTATCAGTCTTCAGTTTGGTCGCTTTCAGCTTGACTCTGTCACTACTCCTGCAAAAGACATCTGGGATTTTTTGAAAGAACGATACTAGACTACTGGTCTTGCTCATCAATATCAACTTCAGAGCCAACTTCATCGGATGCGCCAAGAATCTAGTCAGTCCATCAATGACTTCCTTTCTCAAATGTACTCCGTTTGGGACCAGCTTGCTCTTTCCGAACCGACTTGGCCTCACCGAGAAGATGCTGTCTTATTTACTGCTTATCGTAATCAGAAAAGGTTGGTGCACTTTCTCATGGCTCTCACTTCATCTTTTGAGCCCGTACGTGCCTCTCTTCTTCATCGCCATCCCTTGCCCACTCTGGAACAAACTATTTCTGAGCTGCTATCAGAGGAGACTCGTCTTGGTACTCTCTAAACTCATCATGTGGACTCTGTTCTTGCCACTCCTCCGTACCGGCCATCATTCACCCAGCGGACCACTGCCTGTCTCTACTGTCAGAATCGGGGCCTTCCTTTAACACATCTCCTGGTCAATTGCCCCGTCAGAACCTGCCGATACGGCAACAAACTTAGTCCTGGTCATCTGCAACAGGATTGTTTTCGCAATCCATCCCGCTCATCCTCCAACAGCCACTCTTCTCGCGGTGGTTCTTCCCGGGGGAGCTTTCATCGTTCCGGGAATCAGTCTCATCACACTGCTACTGTTGCCGCTGAGGGTTTTTCTGAGTCTCCTGCTCAGTCTCTTTTCTGCAACGGATGTAGAGGCCATGTTCAAACACCTTCTCTCCCCCTCTAGTACACCTCCTCCTACTGCTTTGTCTATGATTCCAGGTAACTCTTCTTGGTATTTTGACTCTGCCTGTTGTAATCATATGACCTCCAGTTCAACTATATTTTCATCCATCTCTTCATCTCCTCATATTCCCTCAATTCAAACTGCTGATGGTTCTCTCATGACTGTTCGTCATATTGGTACTGTTTGCACATCTTCTTTATCTTTACCTCAAGTTTATCATATCCCTGCTCTCACTTTAAACCTTATTTCTATTGGTCAATTATGTGAACTTGGTCTCACTGTCACATTTTCTGCTACTCATTGTTTGGTGCAGGACCCTCAGACGGGGCAGACTATTGGGATTGGCCGTAAGCACGGACGTCTCTATGAGCTCATTCACCTTCATGTTCCTGACTCTCCTCAGATCGCTGCTCCTGCATCTGCTTCCTCATTATCTCCTTTTCATCTTTGGCATTGTCGCTTAGGGCATATTTCTGTTAATCGCTTAAAGTCTTTAGTTTCTAGTGGACAATTGGGTCATGTAATTCCATATACTTTCGATTGTATACCCTATCAACTTGCCAAACAACCTGCTTTATCATTCAATAAAAGTACTTCTATTTCCTGTGCACCTTTTGATCTTATACATTCGGATATTTGGGGCCCCTCCCCTACTACTACTATGGGGGGATCTCGTTATTTTGTTGTTTTTATTGATGATTTTTCACGGTTTACTTGGATTTTTCTCATGAAAACTCGGTCTGAACTCAAAACCCTTTATTATCGATTTGCCCAAATGATCCACACCCAATTTTCCAAATCCATCAAACTTTTTTTCTTTGACAATGCTATGGAATATCGGGATTTAGATTTCCTTTCTTTTCTTCAGAGTCATGGTACACTGCCTCATCGTTCCTGTGCTGGTACGTCCCAGCAAAATGGCCGTGCTGAACGGAAACATAGGCATATTCTTGACACTACTCGCGCTCTCCTTCTCTCTTCTTCGTGCTCCTTCCCCTGTCATCCATAATCAAACTCCATTTGAACGTCTGCATGGCACTCCCCCTCCCTATGCTAATCTTCGGGTTTTTGGCTCTGCCTGCTTTGTTCTCCTTCAATCTCATGAACGCACCAAGCTTGAACCGCGTTCTCGTCTTTGTTGCTTTCTTGGGTATGGAATTGAACATAAAGGTTTTCGCTGTTGGGACCCTCTCTCTAAACGTCTTCGTATCTCCCGCCATGTCGTTTTTTGGGAGCACCAAATGTTTTCCTTCCTATCCTCCTTTCACTTACCCGCACTTTCCACTAATGTACTATTTACCAATCCTTCCATAGATCTCTTCTCTGATGATTTTGTTACAGGTTCCTTCTTCATTGAGACGCCCTTGCTCACTCCTGCTCCCGACCAGACTGCTCTCCCTGATGGTCCACCTCTCCCTGCACCACCTCCTTCTCCACCGGTTCTTCCTCCCACCGATCCTCCTACGAGTCGACCACACCGGGTAACTCAACCTCCTATCCACCTTCGTGATTACATTGTTGGGTCTGCTGCCTTTTCTACTTATGAACCTACCTCCTATCGTGAGGCTTGTACTAATCCTCTTTGGCAGCAAGCTATGACTGATGAACTCCAAGCTTTGGACAAAACTCATACTTGGGATCTTGTTGATCTTCCTTCTGGCAAAACTGCGATTGGCTGCAAATGGGTTTACAAAATCAAAACTCATTCTGATGGCTCTATTGAACGCTACAAAGCTCGTCTTGTTGCCAAGGGTTTCAACCAGAAATATGGGATTGATTATAAGGAAACCTTCTCCCTTGTTGCTCGGCTTACCTCTGTTCGCAGTTTACTGGCTGTTGCTGCTGCTCGCCACTGGGAGCTCTTTCAAATGGATGTCAAAAATGCTTTCCTCAATTGTAATCTTCTTAAGGAGGTCTACATGCAACCTCCACCCGGGTCCACTTTTCAACCTCATAAGGTTTGCAAACTACAGCGTGCCCTCTATGGCCTCAAGCAAGCACCCCGCGCTTGGTTTGCTAAGTTCAGTTCTACCATTCATGACTTCAGGTTCACCTCTAGTTCCTATGACTCTGCTCTTTTTATATGGACTACTCCTCATGGTACCACTCTTCTCCTTCTGTATGTGGATGATATGATTATCACTGGTAATGATGCAGCTGCTATTCTCCACCTCAAACGTTTTCTCCACCGTCAGTTTGAGATGAAGGACATTGGTACTCTTAACTACTTTTTAGGCCTTGAAGTCTCTCATGATTCTACTGGTTCTTATTTATCTCACGCCAAATATGCATCCGATCTTCTGGCTCGTACTGGTCTTACTGATTGCAAAACTACATCTACTCCAGTTGATCCTCAGATTCGTCTCACTCCTCTCGATGGGGTTCTCCTCAATGATGCTACTCTTTATCGCCAGCTCGTCGGTAGTCTTGTCTATCTTATAGTGACTCGTCCTGACATTGCCTATGCTGTTCACATTGTTAGTCAGTACATGTCGGCTCCTCGCACTCCCCACTATACTGCTCTACTCCACATCCTTCGATACCTCAAAGGCACTCTGTTCCATGGCCTTCACTACTCTACTTCCTCCTCTCTTGAACTGCGTGCCTTTTTTGATGTTGATTGGGCTGGGGATCCTACGGATCGACGCTCCACCACAGGATTCTGTTTCTTCTTAGGGGATTCTCTTCTTACTTGGCGTAGCAAGAAAAAATCCCTCACTGCCCGTTCTAGCACCGATGCTGAATACCGAGCTCTTGCTGATACTACTCAGGAACTTCTCTAGCTTTGCTGGCTCCTCACTGATATGGGTGTTTCCTCTTCCGGCGCTACCTCTCTTTACTGTGACAATCAGAGTGCCATTCAGATTGCTCACAATGATGTTTTTCATGATCGCACCAAGCATATTGAGATTGATTGTCATTTCATTCGACAGCATGTTACACATGGTACTGTTCATCTTCTCCCTATTGCTTCTGCCGATCAACCTGCTGATATTTTCACCAAGGCTCATCCTCCTGGGCGCTTCCGTGATCTTGTTTCCAAACTCAACTTGGTCAATGCCTACCCTCCTTGAGTTTGCAGGGGGCTGTTAATATATAATATACATCACACTATAGTACTATAGTGCATTTGTAGCTGTAAAGGGCAAACACCCACTACCACACACGTTCAGCTTTAGCAGTAGTTTTTATATTGTTTTAACAGAGCCTTATGCTTTCGGTGCTCCATTGTCTCTTTCTCCTCTCTATAAAGAGAGAGAGCTCATTCTCTTGTAAATCACAAGTACAATTACAGACATTGAATATATCAGTCATTCAGTCTCTCTCTTTTCTCTCTCTTTCTTTACCAATCTTACAAATCACATAAATTGAAAATTCGTACACAAGAAGGATAGCTGTTACCAAGGAATATATAGAAAAGTCACGGTTCACCAAGACTAACAGGAGAAACTCCATGAATTTGTAATTAGATACAGTATAAGGCACCAAAAGAAGAAGATCATAGAATTGTAGCAGCAACTAGAACTTCAGAAGATCACATCACTTCCAATCTGGAAAATGAGAATCAGATCCATCAATGCACAGGCATCAAATGGAAATGAGAATTACAAACCATACTAGGAAACAAAAAGAACATGAAGCAACGTTGCACAAGACTGCTAAGACAACTAGTACTTTATATCAAATGGCTGATGAATGTTTATCCAGTCAGAATTCAGAACCAAGATGTTCAGGGGGAAAAAAAAAAAAAAGCAACTGAAATGAGAATTTAGAGGGAAAATGGAGCAACCTGGAAAAAAAATAAAAAAACACTGAAAACTAACCTTCTATATCGATTAAGCACAAAGACAATCAAAGGACTGAAGTCCTTGAACACAGTCCCTTCCCATTCTCTAGTGGTGATGTCTTTGATTGGACGAATGTAATTGTCATCTTGCCACACTAATTCATTTTCACCATCATAATTCTCATCATCATCGTCCTTGTTGACATTTTTTTATAGTAATCTTGTCGAAGAATTGACCCAAGCTGAAACCCCACCCACCAGAATCTTCGGGCCAATTAGGATCCTCCTCCTCCACAACAAGTGGATAATCAGCCAAAAGCTTCTGCATCTTTTTCCTCCTCTTGACAGGGTCTACTTCCTCTTCGACATCCGGATTCATATAAATCACTTCTCTGTTTGACCTCATTTTTATGGTGTTTGGAACCCTGTTTTTGTGGGGGGTTTTTTTTTTAGCCTATTTTCTAGTTCAAGGTGGCTTGATTGTCACCGAGCTGCCCATTCCTTTGTAGCTTGAGGGCATCTCCTAGTTCAAAAAAAAAAAAAAAAAGTGGCTTGATTGGTAGAAATCTTCGTGTCAACAATTTTTGGAGTAAAAGAAACAGCAACCCCAAAACAAATGCTTCCATTCTCTGCAACACTAAAGTTGACTACTTCTCTTAATTTTCAAGATTCTCTTGCATAATCATAATAATAATAACTACTGCCATTGCCAGAATACTGTTGATTCCCATCTATTAAATCCATGTAATGTGTTGGTTTTCTTGTGCAAGGTAGGAACGCTGGATTTGGTTGTTTGTCACATATCTTAAGATCAAGTGGCAACTAAATTTGGTTACTGAATGAAGCATTGTGATTGGTTTTGATCCCTATTTGCTGTTCTGGGACATTCCTTGTTGAATGCCCTAATGCTGTACTCTGTTGGTTGTAGAGGACGCATAGCTCATATTCATTGTATTTTGAGACTGAAAGAATATCCTGAGATACTACTAACATGGTTTACTAACTAGATATTCACATCCTTGCAGTTTTCAAAGGAAAAAAATAAATATATGAATGTTTGTTTTCCATTTGTCCCCATTCTAGTAGTAACTAGAGAATTAATAATTAAAATCCAGAAAATATATGTGCCCGAATTATATGCCTGGAGGTGATGGAAAAGATTTGAAATGCTTTTTTCTAAGTCTCAACCTGTTAATGGAATCCCAGTTCTCATGTATTATAAAAGAGGCATACCATTATTCACCTATTGTCATTGACAGAAAACAAAAAAACCTAGTTCACTGAATTTTCTAGCACTCCATGATGTTATTACACATTTCCTGTATGTAAATGAATCTTTAAGTTTGACCATTGTTGTTAACATAATTTGCTCTTAACATAATGAATTACCTATCTCTTTATAAACAGAGAGCATGAATTATTTGTATGTAAATTTGATATGCTGATTGTTATATTTGTATTGTCATAACTGTTTACTTTATGTGGATATCCTTAGATAGAACATATATCCCTGAGTTAACTTCTGATTCCAATTGCAGATCCAAGCCAGATCTATTCCGCCACTTTTGGAAGGCAAAAATGTTCTTGGAGCTGCAAGGACATGTTCTAGAAAGACCCTTACTTTTCTGATATCTGCTGTGGAGTTGCTACATCAAATCTGAGCGGGGTTAATTGTCAACTGCCCAACTAGGGAACTTGACATACAGGTAAATATTCTAGTTTTTATTTTATTTTTATTTCTTTTACGTATCAATATCAATCTTTTTCCCAAGATAGCCTGTGATGTGATTCCAATTATTAATCCTACACTATAATCCTCTCAATTACAACTCTTTTTGTGATATTTGTACTTTCTAAACAAGCAAATTGAAAAGACAAAATCATTATAGAATAAAGCCATCCCTATTTTATCCTTCTTTCTGCAAAGATAATAAATCTAGAAGGTTAATATTGATTATAGAAGTATTTTTCCTTCATCATTTCAACTCTTTCTCAATCTTAAAGCGCATTTAGAATATTATTTTTTGGTAGTTACTTCTTGTTGTCTGTGTTAGATCATCTTCTAAGCTCTTCTCAAGAATTATTTTTCATCATTTTCTACTAATTTTGAAAATCGTGTTTTACCTTCCACTGATTTTAATTCCATTTGGTTTGAATCGTTAAGAAAAGAAAGATAATCCACTTTATCTTTTCTAATAACACTTCTTTTGTTTTGGGGGTCTTGTTGCTTTCTATATATATACATCTTCCAAATTAGTTGCATTCAATTATAATGGAATGTCATTTTTTCTAAGTAACGACCTGGACTAATCTTCCAATGAAATTATGCAGACACATGCAATGGCAAAGGACCTTCTTAATCATCATTCACAGACTCTTGGCATGGTTATTGGTGGTGCAGCTCACAGGGGAGAAGCAAAACGTATTATGAAAGGAGTAAATCTGTTAGTAACAACCCCTGGCAGACTTCTTGACCACCTACAGAACACTAAGGGATTCATATATAAAAATCTAAAGGTATTTTTATTCACTCATACATGTCTTCAATTTCTTCTATGCTCACCAATTATGTTAGCACAAACTTTATGTGGGACTTATGTAAAATGTACCTCCAACTGAACTTTCTTGGTTGTTTTGTTACATATTCTAATGCAGTTAGTTGTGTTCTTATCCCATGAATTTAAGTTGAAAGTTTAATTGAAATCAAGGTTGTTAAATTTATGTTCTGTCATTATTTGTTAAAGTGATTTCATATTGCACGTACTGTGGAGATGAATAACTATTGCAGGCTTTCTTGTATGATACTCACCAAGCTAATGCATTCGGGATGTTATTCAACAGCTTGTGCATGTATGCATTTAGCTTCACTTAATTTTCTTGTTTATTCTTGATCCTCAACCTCAGCAAGTCAATAAATTTTATGTATACAAATGTCTAGAACTACTTACTCAGTTTGTTACGATAGAATTGAATCTGATATTTTAAATGACTTGCAGCAATTCGACTTGGTCAGAGGTCATTGATCATCTATCTAGATCTGTTTCTTTATTGAAATGGTAGTGATGGTTAATTGGAATAATTAGGTTTGATAATTGCCTTTAGTTGCTTGTTTTGGAAATGAGAAGGAATGGAAGGAAGCAAGAAAATTGGTTTCCAACCTTTACAAGTATAAAGATGCAAAATTTGGCTTTTGTTGGCAGCATATCATTTGTTTTTGGTAAAATAGCGAAAATGGAATTCAGAAAACAGTGAGCTAAAATTGGTAATTTGGGCATCAATACTGATTTAGATTTAATATGTTCACAATAAATTTTGATTTCCTCAATCACCCACTCAAGTTTATAGAACCTTAATAATTTCTAGTTTATTTTGCTTTGGTATTCAGAATATATGCTTACTAATGGATGATCTACATGTTGTTGGTGCATGTCTGTCTTTCAAAGAACAAACGTACCTATCCTATTTTCCATTAATGTAATCATGCTTCAGGGAGCAGCAAACAGAAAGGTAGCTGCCACTAATATGAATCTAGCAAGCAGCCATTCTCATAGTGTGTTTACATGCATCATTGAAAGTAAGGTGAGCAGTCTTGTTGTTTTTGTTATTTCAGTGGCTTTTATTTGGGTGTTTAAATTCTAATCGGTGGTTCATGTTTAGTGGGAATCCCAAGGGGTAACTCATCACCTGTTCGCTCGACTTAATCTTGTAGATTTAGCAGGTTCTGAAAGGTAACATCATTGAATAAAGTATGCTAAATAATTAGAAAGTGGAGCCCTCTTGTTTGATAACAGGATTGAATCATGTACCTAAAATTTTATCAACTAATTTATTATCTTTTTTTGTTTTTGTTTTTATCACAGGCAGAAGATTTCTAGTGCTAAAGGTGAACGTTTGAAGGAAGCTACTAATATCAAGTCTCTTTCAACATTAGGGTTTGTTCTCCCTCCTTTTCTTGTCTTGAGCCTCATTTTGCTTCCCTCTTCAACATGATTTTTCTTGGTTTAATTATGTTAACTAATTTGGAAACATTTACATAGGATCAGGAGGAGATTGGTAGATAATAATATAAAGTGTCTTTCTTGCTATGTAGCAAAGAGGCAACCTCTAAAATTTTTGTAGGAGTTGGAATTAGAGCTATCCTAGGCAAAAATTAGTCCTAAGTGCTAACTTTATAATTGTTATTATGGAGCTATCTTACACAATAACTAAGTACTTTAGGGTTCAGCTCTAAGGGAAGCAGTCTTTTGTTAGGAGCACAAATGATATGACGCAGCGACTTTGAATTCTGAGTTTGTATGATTCTATATTCAGTTTACATCCTTCCTTGCATTAATCTGTATACTAATCTTCTCTTACACTGAAACAACCTGCTAATGCTTCCGGTTCAGATGCATCAAAACGTGTAATTGATCCCAAAGGGAAGAACAAGTTGTGCAGGATTTTGGGAGTTTGGGAATGATTTGATATTTTGTTGTAATTGAGTAGATGTGTGTGAGAGAAAAAGTGATTGAGAAGGAGAGAGGAGAGAGAAAAAGTGATTGATTGATGTGTAAGAGAGAGAAAGTGATTTTGAAAATTTTTTGAGAAAAACCTCAAACCAAACAATTTTTTGGAAATTTTTTTCTAAAACCCATCTCTAAAACTCAAACCAAACATACCCTATTAGTTGTGTTTTTTTTTGTTTTTTTTTGGGGGGAGGGGGATGATTTAGAGCTTTTTGGACGGTTTTGAAGTTGAGGACAGTTTTTGATGTTTAGAAACATAGTTTTTGGATGGTTTGTAATGTACAAACAATTTTTGGATGTTCGAAACTTATAAATAGTTTTTTTGATGCTTGAAATAATATTTTGGTGGTTGATTGATACTTATATATATATATATATGTTTATGAAACTTGTTTGTAATATTTTTTTAGATTGTACAAAACAGGTAGAATAGAACGTGTTGAAAAAAAAAAAAACACAATCTACAACGGGCAGAATAGGCCGTTGTATTAAATATTTAATGACTAGCAATGAGTGTTGTAGTTTGTCTCTTGAATTAACGGCGTTCAAAAGTAGTCGTAGAAAAATTAAACATGACATGTAAGATGCGCTGTTAGAAGTTTTAATGGCATACTATGTGTAACGTCCCCAGCCAGAGTGATATTGTCTGCTTTAGGCCGGGTTATTGCAGAAGCATCACCTCGGCTCCTCACGGTTTTGTTTTCCCCTGGAAAAGGCCTTACTCTGGGGAGGGAGGTTCGTAGGCTTATAAGGCACTACCTCCCCTCCAACCTAATCGATGTGGGATTCGCCTTAAGGAGCAGTACGCCAGGGCGCACTCTCCCCCTTGCGCCCTGGCGTACTGCTCCTTAAGGTGAATCCCACATCGATTAGGTTGGAGGGGAGGTAGTGCCTTATAATCCTACGAACCTCCCTCCCCAAAGTGAGGCATTTTCCAGGGAAAAACAAAACCGTGAGGAGCCGAGGTGATGCTTCGGCAATAACCCGGCCTAAAGCGGACAATATCACTCTGGCTGGGGACGTTACACTATGGCATGCTGTTGAAAGTGAATGACTTTCCATGATTGGTCATAATATGGCTTTACCTTGCGCGTCGTAGAATCATTTCCACGACATGCATTTGGTGCCGTAAAAATCCTTTTTTGTTGGAGTGATGAAAGATTTGGGGCCGATAAAATAAATATTTGGTATGAAGATTGTTCATGATCGAAGGAAGGGACTGATTTGATTGTCTCAAGAAAGCTACATTGAGAAGGTTCTTGAGAAGTTTAACATGAATAAAGTAAAGCCGGTTGGTTGTCCACTTGTAGGTTATTTCAAGCTTATTTCAAATCAATATCCTACAAGTGAAAAAGACAAAGAAGAGATGCTGAAAATTTCTTATGCTTCAACGGTTGGTTCTTTGATGTATGCCATGGTTTGTACAAGGTCGAATATTGCTCATGCCATTGGTGTAGTGAGTCGTTTTCTCTCTAATCCCCGGTAAAGAACATTGGGCAGCAGTGAAATAGATTCTAAGGTATTTTCGAGGGATTTTAAAGGTGTGTTTGTGTTTTGGGAATGGTAAGCCGATGCTTGATGGGTTCATAAATCCCTACATGGCCGGTGATGTTGACTCTAGGAAATCTACTTCGGGGTATTTAATGAATTTTGCAAGGGAGCTGTGGCATGGCAATCTAAATTGCAAAAATGTGTCACTCTTTCAACTACAAAAATTGAATTTATTGCCATTGCAGAAGCTTGCAAGGAAGAGTTATGGTTGAAGAAATTTTTGCAAGAATTGGGTTTGAAGCAAGAAATGTATGTGTTTTATTGTAATAGTTAAAGTGCTATTCATTTGAGTAAAAAAATCTACTTTTTATTCAAGATCGAAATACATTGATGTGAGATACTATTAGATTCATGATGTGTTAGATTTAAAATTGTTACAACTTGAAAAGATTCGCACGGATGATAATATTTCAGATATATTGACTAAGACTTTGTCGAGGGACGAACATTTAAAGTGTCAAACTTTGGCAGATGTGGTTGATAGTTCCACCTAAATCGGTAAAGGGAGAATTGTTGGGTATATCTCCTTAGTGGAGTATGAGACTCAATTAGTTTATTAAAAATATTTAATTTGGTTTGATGTAAATTATAATATTTTTTTATATATTATATTTGACTTTTGGAACCCCAATAAATATTTAATAATCTGTTTGGTAACAATTAAGACTTTGATAAAAGCCCAAGAATCAACATTATTTTTTTGATATTGTATTTGTTTTTCCGAAAAATTGCAGCGGCTGATGGATATATTTCGGTGGATGTGTGCTTGTGAGAAGGACCAATTCAGTGGTTTGATTTGTCAAGTACTGTGAGTGTATTTTGGCTGGAAGAAACGAACTTGGTTCAATCTTATTTGTTTAGGGCGAACTTTCAGTGCAACTTCGAAGGTTTTGTTGTGGAAATTGATTTGGGTCTATTATTTTGGGTCGTCTATACTTTGTTTTGAAGATAATTGGTTCATCTACTTTGGTGAGGCCTTTGCTCTATTTATTTGTGATTATTTGAAATTTACTTAAGAGTGATTTGTGAGACCATTCGTGTCTCATTTGTAATTATTTGAAAACTCTTAGTTGATAGTGGAATCGGATTTCAATTCTGTGAACGTATCTCACATTGAGAAAATAATAAAAAAATTCTTATGTCGTTATTGATTTAATTTTTATTTTTATTAATTAATTTATTTATGAGAAATCATTTATTTTTGTTTAACGGTTGAAACATGGACTCATCTATTAATATAATCACTGACACTGCCAAGATGCTAGGGTAGTGCACATGAAACCAATGGGATGCAGTTTTCATGCTAAATTAACAAAGCAATGTTGAAACATTGACTCACCTATTAATATACTCACTGATTGCCAAAATGCCAATATAGGGTGCACAAAATTAACAAAGAAAGTTCTCCATTTCCAGACTATTGTTTGCTATGATCTAACTTACAATCATTTTTTCGAATTTGTTCCTTTGAGCTCCAACTCAAAATGCCTCTTCATAACAGAAATATTTTGTACCATTATCTTGGACATCATCTACCACCAATGTGGGATGCAAACATTATGAAGTCGCGCTCTTGCAAAAAAAATAAATTTTTCTTGCAAAAATATCAATGCCAGTTTATTTTGGATAAATTTTATGCATAAAAATACTATTTATAAATCAATTTTTTTTTTTAACAAGGAGTCGATCATGTTGAAAAAGTAAGGTCCAACTGTCTCGGTAAAAGACACCACATGTCCAAAGAACCAAAGCAATTTTGGACGCTTGCTTGTGCCTAAACAATCCAATATAATTAACTTAACAGTAGCACTGGTTCTACTCGGGAGTTAGGTAGCAAATGCAGTAAATGGCACCCATTTTGAATTGAAAATGTTATTGGCTATGAAATAATAATTTGAGAAAGTGAGAGAGGATAGAGAGAGAGAGAGACAATTGTTTGTCTGTAAAATAATGTATCTATTACAAAGAGAAGGCACTCTCTTTATAGAGAGAATAGGATGCCTTGGATGCCCACCAAAAGCATGCATTGGATGCCCACCGAAAGCATAAAGAATAAAGTGCTAAAGTTATACAATTAAAGCAATGAACAAATATACACTAATATGAACAATTATACACTAACATCCCCCCGCAAACTCAAGGAGGGAAAGCATCAACCAAGTTGAGTTTGGAAACAAGATCATTGAAGCGGCCAGGAGGATGAGCCTTAGTGAAGATATCAGGAGGAGGAGGTGTACCAGATGGGGAGAGAAGTTGTTTGAGCATGGCCTCTACATCCGTCGGAGAAAAGCGAGGGGTAGACAGAGCAGGTGACTCAGAGAACCCCGCAGAGGCGACAGCATCAGTGTGAGGAGACTGATTCCTAGAAACAGCAGCAGCAGTGTGATGAGACTGATTCCCGGAAGCAGTAGTAGCAGTGTGATGAGACTGATTCCCGGAACGATGAAAGCTTCCCCGGGAAGAGCCACCGCAAGAGGAGTGGCTATTGGAGGATGATCGGGATGGATTGCGAAAACAATCCTGTTGCAGATGACCAGGACCAAGTTTGTTGCAGTAGCGGCAAGATCTGACGGGGCAATTGACCAGGAGATGGGTTGAAGGAAGGCCCCGATTCTGACAATAGAGGCAAGCAGTGGTCCGCTGGGTAAATGATGGCCGGGACGGAGGAGTGGCAAGAACAGAGTCCACATGATGAGTTTGAAGAGTACCGAGACAAGTCTCCTCTGAGAGCAACTCAGAAATTGCTTGTTCAAGAGTGGGCAATGGATGGCGATGAAGCAGAGAGGCACGTACGGGCTCAAAGGAGAAAGTAAAAGCCATAAGAAAGTGCACCAACCTTTGCTGGTTACGATAGATAGTAAATAAAACAGCATCTTCGGGGTTATGCCAAGTTGGTTCTGAAAGAGCAAGCTGATCCCAAACAGAGGACATTTGAGAAAGGAAGTCATTAATGGACTGAGTGGATTCTTGGCGCATCCGGTGAAGTTGGTTCTGAAGTTGATATTGATGGGCAAGACCAGTAGTCTGGTATCGTTCTTTCAAGAAATCCCAGATGTCTTTTGTAGGAGTAGTTACAGAGTCAAGCTGAAAGCGACCAAACTGAAGACTGATAGAGGTAACAGAGGTATTACGAAACCAGGTAATGATTTGGTAATTCTTACTGTCCCATTCCTCAAGTCGGTCTTCAAATGTAGCAATAGGAACAGTAGTTTCATTAGTG
Organism: Camellia sinensis; assembly: GCF_004153795.1. Lineage (NCBI taxonomy): Eukaryota > Viridiplantae > Streptophyta > Magnoliopsida > Ericales > Theaceae > Camellia > Camellia sinensis. The sequence continues at coordinate 85,744 of NW_021026979.1, forward strand.
TCACTGTCTTTCACCGGTTTAGTCACATCCCTGGTGACAATTCGCCAGAGCTTCTTTCCTTTGAGGAAGGAGGACATGGCTTGGGCCCACAGAACATAGTTTGAACCATTCAAAATAACGGAAATAGGATGGGAGGCATCATGACGATCCATAATACTAGTTGAGTAGGGTTTTAAAACAATAGGAATAGACCTGTAGGAGCAAAATTAGGTAAAACAGAGTGTACCAGTGAGTCCGGAAGGTCAAAAATAGCAAGGAAAGGTATGCTGGACAGAGATGATGTCAGCAAAGATGTCAGCGGCGCACGTTAGCAGAGTGCAGGAAGGAACACGTTAGCAGGAAGCGGCGGTGCACGGTAGCGGTCAGGCGCATGCGCGGCGCACGGTAGCTGTTTTGGCGCACGCGGGTGCACAGTAGTGAAGCGGCGCACGAGAGGTGTACAGTAGCAGGCGCGGCGTACGGGAGAGGCAGGGCTGACGTCAGCCGCGGGCGTGTGGGCGCGTGTCGGAAGTGAGCAACAGCAGATGGCGCTTGCGGGCGCGTGTGAGAGTGGTGGCAGAAGTGGTGACGCGCAGAGGACAAAGGCGGCGCGTGTGGGCGCGTTGAAGGTTTTCTGAGGCCGAGCTTGGTGCCGTTGGAATCGTGAGGAAATTCCGAGCGGTTTGATGTAGTGCCACTGTGTACGGGACTAAACACCAAAATCGAAAATTGCCAAAAATGTAACACTGGGCTCTGATACCATGAAATAATAATTTGAGAAAGTGAGAGAGGATAGAGATGAGAGGATAGAGAGAGAGAGAGAGACAATTGTTTGTCTATAAAATAATGTATCTATTACAAAGAGAAGGCACTCTCTTTATAGAGAGAATAGGATGCCTTGGATGCCCACTGAAAGCATGCATTGGATGCCCACCGAAAGCATAAAGAATAAAGTGCTAAAGTTATACAATTAAAGCAATGAACAAATATACACTAATATGAACAATTATACACTAACAGGTTAATTCAATTTTGATACGCGTGTAAATTCAACGATTTTTATATAAAGATTCCCCTCAAAGAAATAAAAGATTGTTTATTTCTTGGCTAGACAAGCGAAAATGAACTGCTGCAGGAGTAGGACAATCTTACCATGAAACCAGTGGGATGCACATGTCCTTACAATTAACAAAGCAATGTTGGAAACATAAACATATATGTGCACTTCTTTATAGGCACGCATGCGAATTTTCCAAAGCTAAAGCTTTGTAAAACAAACAAAAAAAAAAATTGGTCATTCAGTTTGGAAAAGCATTTGCAATTTCATTTTTGAGCCTAACACCTTGAATCCAGAAAGCAAGTGACCATGGCTGTTCCATTTCTTCCGTTTGTGCTTAAAAATCTCAACTCCTTGATCCAAAATGAGGTGGGATTGCTCTGTGGAGTAAACAAGGAGATGAAAAAGCTTTCAAGCACTCTCTTCACCATCCAGGCTGTCCTTGAAGATGCAGAGCAAAAGCAACTGCAAGACAAAGCTATACAGAATTGGTTGAAAGAGCTCAATGATGCAGCCTACGAGGCAGATGACATCTTGGATGAGTGCGCAACCGAAGCCCTCAGATGTGAATTAAAAGGCCAAGGTTTTGGTTCTCTCAAGAAGGTAAGCACTTCTTTGTTAACTTGTTATCCTGTTCAGAATGTTTTGTTTCGTCACAAAATAGGGAACAGAATAAAAGAGATTACACAGAAGTTAGATGCAATTGCTGCTAATCGCAGTAAATTTCAATTGACCGAGGGAGTTGTGGTGGTGACACGAGTTGAATATGATGTAAGCCGTGAAACCAGCTCCGTTATCACTGAACCACAACTCTACGGAAGAGATGAAGATAAAGAAAAGATTGTCAAATTTCTGGTCGAGGATGTATGTGATATTGAGGATGTTTCTGTGTATCCTATACTCGGTATAGGCGGTCTTGGAAAGACAACCCTGGCGCAAATGGCCTTCAATGATGAGAGGGTCAAACCCCACTTCGATCCTAAAATTTGGGTTTATGTTTCTCAAGATTTTGATGTGAAAAGGGTGATCAAAGCAACAATAGAATCTGCAAATGAAAAAGCTTGTGAGGCAGTTGACCTAGACTCACTGCAGAGAAAGGTTCGCGACATGCTGAATGGGAAAAGATATCTGATTGTATTAGATGATGTGTGGGACGAAGATCCAGACAAGTGGGATGCATTCAAGTATTCACTAGGATGTGGATCAAAAGGTGCTTCCGTTATTGTCACTACTCGTGTTGATAAGGTTGCATCAATCATGGGAACTATTTCACCTTATCGCTTGTCAGTTTTATCCAAAGAAGATTGTTGGTTGTTGTTCAGGCAACGAGCATTTGGACTTGGAAATGAAGAACGCCCAAACGTTGTCACCATTGGGAAGGAGATAGTGAAGAAGTGCGGGGGTGTGCCTTTAGCTGCGAAGGCCCTCGGAGGGCTAATGCGCTTCAAAAGTGAGGAAAAAGAGTGGCTTCATGTTAAGGAAAGTGAAATTTGGAAATTACCCCAGGACAAAAATTCCATCTTGCCTGCCTTAAGATTAAGTTACTCTTATCTTCCATTGGAATCAAGACAATGTTTTGCTTATTGTGCCATTTTCCCAAAGGGTTCTCAAATTCGAAAGAGAGACCTAATTCATCTTTGGATGGCTAATGGCTATATTTCATGCAAAGGAGGATGGGAACCGGAAGATATTGGTGATCAGATTTGGAATGAATTATGTTTGGTATCTTTTTTCCAAGAGGTGAAGGACTACGGAAGTGATGTATATTTCAAGATGCATGATCTCGTGCACGATCTTGCCCAATCAATTATGAAGGGTGAATGTCAAATGATCGAGTTTAACAGATCAAGTAATATATACAACGGAAAAGCTCATCATCTAACATTGGTTCCCGGGCGTAAGGAAAATTTTCATATCACATTTCACAAAGTTGTATCCTTACGGACATTACGACAACAACGTTCATATTGCTTATTCCTGGATGACTTATTTTTGTTTGATTTCAGAATGTTTGGTTCACTGCGAGCTTTTGATGCACCGGACAGAGTGGCAAAGTTGCCACCTTCAATTGGCAACTCAAAACATTTGAGGTATTTGAACCTTTCCCGTTCTGGTTTCATGCGACTTCCTGATTCAATTTGTAATCTCTTGAATTTGCAAACATTAATCCTAGAACACTGTCGCAATCTTGAGAGATTGCCCCAGAACATGATGTACCTGAGAAGTCTCCGGCATCTTTTTCTGTCAGGGTGTCCGTTAATTGAGATGCCCCCAAAAATTGGGCAGCTAACTAACCTGAAGACGTTAAATAAATTTGTTGTGGGTAAGAGCACTGATTGTAGTCTCCTAGCTGAATTGAAATGCTTAAACCTTCAAGGAGAACTTTGTATCTGGCACCTTGAGACAGTGAGAAATCCGATGGATGCAAAAGAAGCCAATTTAGTGGGAATGCAAAATCTTAGTCAGTTGCAACTAAATTGGGCATATGGTTTTGCTGAATGTGAATCACAGGAAAATGTTAAATCTCAGCTAGTACTTGAAGCCCTTCAACCTCATCCAAACCTAAAGAAGTTGGACATAAGCGGGTACATAGGTACTCAATTCCCGCTCTGGATGAGGGGTTCAGATCTTCAAAATGTAGTTAATATCCGGCTCTCCGGGTGCAACAACTGCTTACAACTTCCACCGCTTGGACAACTACCTTTGCTACAAAGCCTTGAAATTTCTGGAATGAAAGTAGTGGGGTGTATTGAAAACGAATATCCTGGCGGTGGAGGATTCCCATCTTTGGAAGAACTCACAGTTAGCAATTGTCCGAAATTGGAAGGTTTGTCAAGGGAGGAGGGAAGAGAGTTGTTCCCTCGTCTTCGTAAGATAATTATTGCTTATTGTCCTAAATTGAGCTTCCCGCATCTTTCGGCTCCCAAAGAATTGTCGTTGGTTGGCGAGTGCACCACGGGACTAAATTCAATATCAAATCTTAATAGTCTCACTTCCCTCACTATTGGTTATGATGGCAAGACGGTTTGTTTTCCAAAAGAGTTTCTGAGGAACCTTACTCTTCTTGAGTCACTAGTGATTGAGTATTATTATGAGCTTAAAGTGTTGCCTGGAGACCTTGCAAGCCTTGTCACATTGAAGATCATAGACTGTCCAAAGCTCGAGTCTTTGCCAGAGGAAGGGCTACGAGGCCTTCAATCGTTGCACATTATCAACTGCTGTGAACTGGAAAGGCGATGTGAGAAGGGAAAGGGGGAGGATTGGTATAAGATTGCACACATACCAGAAATCACTATTGAGGTATATGATTCTTCTTTTGCTCATTGTATTACTAGTTGGTTTACAACTGTAACACACTATATTAAATAAATAGTCAAGGGGTAACCCATTTATAAATAAATAATTTAAAAAAAAAAATTCACCAAATAATAAATTAACATTCACCTTAATTTGTTCAGTATCTAAATTTGAATTTGTATATTTTTTGCAATTTGTAGAAGTTGTTAAACAAATTAATCTCAAATTGATTGGGATTTCAACAATAAGGCTCCGTTTGTTTTGTTATAAAATATTTTTCATGTAAGGTAATTTTGTCCAATTTTTTTTATTTTTTTTTTATTTTTGGCTGTTTGGTTATCACTAAAATATTTTCTCCAACAAAAATATTAATAAATAACTAATTATAGAGTAAACTTTAAAAAGAAAAAAATATAGAAAGATAATATTCATATATATAATTTTCGTATAAGATTAAACATAAATGATGTGACAACCTTCAATTTGGACAACAATACTCTTACAATTATGAATTATAATAATGAAATTTTGTTTTTAATGAGTGGATATAAATGTAATATACCATTATATATAGAATTTTTGTATATAACTTATGTTTGTATATCATTATTCAAGGGATAAAAGACAGTTTTAGTCTCTCAACCTTCAATTTTGTCATTTTGATCTTCAAAGTTGTCAATTTGAGTCAATTTAGTTCTATCTCTAACGTTTGTTTACATTGATAATTGGAAAAATATTTTATCTTTTGGTAAAAGATAACTTTGGTCCCTAAAGTATCCATTTCTTATCATATTAGTTTATCAAGTTTTAAATTTTGTCATTTTGGTTCTCAAAATTGTTAATTTAAGCTATAATCAAATTGACAACTTTGATAACTAAAATGAATAAATTTAAAACTTGAGGGACTAGAATGACAATAAATGAATATTTTAAGGACCAAAACTATATTTTATTCATATTCCTGTTATCAATGTAGACGGACATTAGACCTATGACTAAATTGACAATTTTAAGGACCAAAATAACAAAATTGAAACTTAAGGGATTAAAAAAAAAACATCGCATACTTTAGGGACTAAATTGTCTTTTATCCTTATTCAAAAATAAAAGAAGACAAGGATTGAATATAACAAAAATAATAACCCCAAGCCTTAATTTTGATCAATTGCTCAACCATAATATATATATATATATATATAGGAATATATATGTATAGGTGTATGTAGAGAGAGAAAGAGAACAAAAATATTCAATGTGTATGAAAATAATGAGACTTGATATATATCTCAAATAGTATTAACCATGATATTTTATGGCGAAATAAACCTATCCTAAGACATTGGGTGTAATCATGCACCAGGACTTGTGTGATGAATAGTACCTCTTATGACAAACATTTGTCATAAAATTGATCAAGCTTGACATGTTTTGCATGATTCATAATTGAACTTCAATTTTCATTGTCAATCACAATTATTGGTTAAAAATAGTTACATATTTTCTTTGAATTGTTTTTTGTGTTTTTTAAAGAAAGCTTGCCCAAAGAAAATTTTCACATTCAAGTGTATCCGAACTACTTGAATTAAAAGAATTCATCTAATGGTTGCTTTATTCAGTTTTAAACCTGGCCTTACAATAGCAAAATCTGAGCTAAATTTTCTTCTTCCAAGCTCCTTTACATCAATATGGTCGACTGTTGCTTTAGCTTTTTTACAGCTCTCATCGTCTTACCTATGTTTCATCAATGATGCATACATACATAATTTGTGAGAACAATCGTTACAAAATGGTGGTCAGCATATCTAACCTTCAGCTAGTTCATATACAAGCAGGAGGCCATAAATGTCTAAAGTTTACTTTCTATACTGCTAATGGTATGAATTTGTGGTTACCTATGACAGCGTGACAAGTACCTTCACCCAAGAACTTCAGAGCTCATTGAGCCCTCCATGATTCAAAGATGGTATGTTTCATCTTTATAGGTTTTTGTTTTCTTTTGTTTTTCTGTGTCATTGGAGGTAATGTTATTGCTTTTGTAACAGCAGGTGCTGCCATGCTCTTTGGGTCACGATGGCTGCTGCTAGTATTGAAGTGGCTGTGGCATCGGATGCTTTGTTGGTGGGAAGGTTTTGGGTTGTTCATGGGCATGAGATTATCTAATAGTAGGTGGATCAAGTCAATTGTTCTGTTATCCAACCCTGCTATGTTAGTTTCTTTTCTGCAAAATAAAGATTAAATGTAGACCATATTTGTCAGTGTGTAATAATGTTCATCGCGGTGGATGTTGGGGGCTCTAGCATGCCATATGACCGGTTTTTGTGCCTTTTATTGTTTGAGATGATTTGAAATTCAATTTCTGCGGATAATTATTTGTGAGAATGTTACTTTTGAAGTCTTTTTACTTGTGTCATGAGTTGTGTGGATTATAGCTTGCATAAACTCTACAAATTAATTGTCACCGTGTATGGAACTCCACGTGGAACACATTTGCACAGGTCACACTTGATGAAGTGTTCATTGGGGGGCGACCGCCAATGTTCCAATGCCAAGTTGGTAGCTAAAATACGAATCCCCTCTTGGATTTTCAAAGCTACAAATGCCTAAATTAACATGAACTCATAAGCCCTTGTGTCTCTCAAAGGGTACTAGAAACTCTGCACAGCATATTGAAAATGTCTAAAATCAAGGAATACACGGGCCCTGAGAAATTTCCTTTTATGTGAGCCCTCTCCATACACCAATTGGTTGTGTAATGAATGCAACAAGCTAGTATTTATATTGGTACCCAAATCAAGGATTAAAGAACAGGACACAAACTATTTGAGGGAGAAAATAAAAAAAAAAAAAACAGAAACTCTTTATTCATCTTGTTCATAAATAACAAAAATTTCAGTTTTCAAACTGAAATTAACAAACAATTGCGAAATGTAGTTATAAATCTCCCCTAGAATGTACATATCAGCTAAATTTTCATGGTGTCCATTGATCTGTATGGGGAACAACATGGTAAACACAGCATCGCTAACCCAGAACCTCATTCTCTAAACCATAGCATACATATATATATAGTTATGTACAACTTTCTGACACTATTCGCTGTTGATTCAAATGGTAGGGATTGGTTCTTCACTCTTTCCAACGGTATTCAAGCTAGGCAGTTTGGCTGCTCCGTAATAAAAGAATGCCATTATTTTTTACAACTCATCTGCTGTTTGAATCGCTGAATACCAGGAAAAAAATCAAATATAATACAATCATTATGATTCAAGGCTGAGGCTGTGTCAAGAATATAATTTATTTACTAGAAAATTTACCCTTCTCACAGTATAAGATCTTTCCAGCTTTAGTGAAGAAAAGCTCTGGGAAGATGGACACTTGCAGAGCAAAGACCAAATCAAGCTCAACAACAGCATCTATTGCAACACACTGTTTGGTAGTTGAAAATAAAATAAATGTTAAAAGGTGGGATGATGAGAATAACAAATAAGTAAATGGCTTTACTTACTCTTGGCGATGGTAGCCGACAGTTCCATATGATATTTACAGCTTTCTCCAATTCATCCCGCATCCTTTCATTTTCCAGTGGTCTGCAGAGATTCATAAGTTTTCATTAAATAATAAAAATATACTCCATAATAAATCTAGCATTTTTTGCTATAAAATCAATCGTGAAAGTTTGACATCTCATTAAAAATATTCCGATAGCTTCCAATGCACCATGGAAAATCAACATCAATAAACATCGCCAATTAATTGACTCAAGCCTTTAGAAATCAGATAACAAACAGAATTTTTCTTTCCCTCATTAGACAGTGATTGCTGTAAGCATACAAGAAATTGTGAAAGAACACTCGACTTGAGTGGTCGAAAGTAGCAATATAGAAAAGTGTGAAAGGTCAGAAGACCAATTAATCCATGTGCATTGACCCATTGGAAGTGAACTTCTATAAGTAGAATGAGAAGATTGGACACAGATTCAATGTGTAAACCAGATAGCCATCAATCACATAAATTGAAAATTGGTACACAAGAAGGATAGCTGTTACCAAGGAATATATAGAAAAGTCACGGGTTCACCAAGACTAACAGGAGAAACTCCATGAATTTGTAATTAGATACAGTATAAGGCACCAAAAGAAGAAGATCATAGCATTGCAGAAGCAACTAGAACTTCAGAAGATCACATCACTTCCAATCTGGAAAATGAGAATCAGATCCATCAATGCACAGGCATCAAATGGAAATGAGAATTACAAACCATACTAGGAAACAAAAAGAACATGAAGCAACGTTGCCGAAGACTGCTAAGACAACTCATACTTTATATCAAATGGCTGATGAATGTTTATCCAGTCAGAATTCAGAACCAAGACGTTCAGGGCAAAAAAAAAAAGTAACTGGAATGAGAAATTAGAGGGAAAATGGAGCAGCCTGGAAAAAAAATAAAAAAACACTGAAAACTAACCTTCTATATTGATTATGCACAAAGACAATCAAAGGACTGAAGTCCTTGAACACAGTCTCTTCCCATCTCTTCCCATTCTCTGGTGGTGATGTCTTTGATTGGACGAATGTAACTGTCATCTTGCCACACCAATTCATTTCACTATCATAATTCTCATCATCATCGTCCATCTTGACATTTTTTATAGTAATCTTGTCGAAGAATGGACCCAAGCTGAAACCCCACCCATCAGAATCTTCGGGCCAATCAGGATCATCCTCCTCCACAACAAGTGGATAATCAGCCAAAAGCTTCTGCATCTTCTTCCTCCTCTTGACAGGGTCTACTTCCTCTTCGACATCCGGGTTCATATCAATCACTTCTCTAATCTTCCTGCTCCATTCTTGCCTCTGTTCCTCATCCATAAGTAAGGGATCATCATCCTCCCCATCACTCCCACTAGATGCTTCTCCATCCTTTTCCCCCCGTCATCATCAGGCTTGAGTCTTTCAGCTATTCTAGTAGCTCTTAATTTGCTTAATGTGAAACCACCAGCCTGCCTTTCATAATCAAATTCACAGGAAATATACGTCAGGAATGTGCAAGCTAAAATAATCTTTATAGCAATTGATATTATAACATAAAGGGGCGCACTCAGGAAGGTGACTTCAGAAAGTTTGGTGATGATATTGACGGGTAGAATTGTCCATCCTTGAGGAAAGCACACCAGTTTTCCACCCTTTTTCCTTAAACTGATTAGTAGTGGTAGCAGCAACGGAAGAATAAGGGGAATCTTTAAAATTTTTCTCTTTCAGTGGATAAGAGAAAAAAAAAAGTCCGAACCCAATCATATGTTGTAGTGCCATTTCTGTATAACAACACAAAGCAAGAATATATGAAGACTACAAAGTTATACATATATATATATATATAGAGAGAGAGAGGAATTGACCCAAGCTGAAACCCCACCCATCAGAATCTTCGGGCCAATCAGGATCATCCTCCTCCACAACAAGTGGATAATCAGCCAAAAGCTTCTGCATCTTCTTCCTCCTCTTGACAGGGTCTACTTCCTCTTCGACATCCGGGTTCATATCAATCACTTCTCTAATCTTCCTGCTCCATTCTTGCCTCTGTTCCTCATCCATAAGTAAGGGATCATCATCCTCCCCATCACTCCCACTAGATGCTTCTCCATCCTTTTCCCCCCGTCATCATCAGGCTTGAGTCTTTCAGCTATTCTAGTAGCTCTTAATTTGCTTAATGTGAAACCACCAGCCTGCCTTTCATAATCCAATTCACAGGAAATATACGTCAGGAATATGCAAGCTAAAATAATCTTTATAGCAATTGATATTATAACATAAAGGGGCGCACTCAGGAAGGTGACTTCAGAAAGTTTGGTGATGATATTGACGGGTAGAATTGTCCATCCTTGAGGAAAGCACACCAGTTTTCCACCCTTTTTCCTTAAACTGATTAGTAGTGGTAGCAGCAACGGAAGAATAAGGGGAATCTTTAAAAATTTTCTCTTTCAGCGGATAAGAGAAAAAAAAAATGTCCGAACCCAATCATATGTTGTAGCGCCATTTCTGTATAACAACACAAAGCAAGAATATATGAAGACTACAAAGTTATACATATATATATATAGAGAGAGAGAGAGAGAGTATAAATTCAAAAAAAAAAAAAAAGGAATAAACAAATGAGTTTTCAGCAACTGCATGGGTAAAAATTCCAAAATTCTAACTCTTAAACTCGCTTCTTTCCTATTGTATTCCAATCCATTTTTTGAGCTCTATGACTTATTTTTTGTTTGTTATCCTAATTATGAGAACCGCTATAGTATTATCATAGGTGAAGGAAATGAGGTGTTAAAAATGCTACATAAAAGCAATACATTTCTATTACATTACAATCAAGAAATTACAAAACACGCAAGGGATAAAATTTATGATAACAACAATGATCCCACAAATATATGAATGTGCTAATCACAAATGCAACAGAAATCAAAACTCATCTCTAATGTTAAAAAGTAAAATGAACAGGTTTATTCCACGGAAAATGCTATTCCACCAGAATTTATATACAGAATTTTGTAACCATAATGACGTGGCAGTGTTATTTTGGGTAATTAAAGACATCTCCATGAGTTCCTTCTTTTGAGACGATAGCTCAAAACCCTGCCAAATCATTCAGTATAACCTTTCAGCATAGATTTTCGATTTGTATATCACTACTCTTATTTCACATACACAATTGTGCATAACTATTTACTTGCCTTTTGAACTAAATACCAAGGTAGCTAGGCATTGAATTTCACTAGGAAAACTGGTTTAGGTGGCAAAAAGGGCAAACAAAGCACAGCTTGGCTCCAAACACACATGACCCTACAACTTAACTTTCATACCCCCCAAACAGAAAAGCAAAGAATCAGAAAAATTCAGTGCCTTTCAATTGAAATGATCCCCCTAAAAACTCAGCAAAACTGAATAAAAGTCAAGGCAAAACTATCCCCAGAATGAGGGGTTGTTCCAAAAATTCAGCAAAACAAAAACATATATCAACCAATGATCAATGTGTATAGTAATAATTGCATCTATGAAAACCAACTGAATCATGAACGGCTGGTGCTCATCTACTGGGTTAATACACATAAACCATAAACAGCAGAAACAAAATCAAACAACCCTAAACCATTAACAGAGAGAAGAAGAGACCTGAGACCACTGAATGAATGCTTGGCTTCTAAAAGTGGAGGCGGTGGGGAACGACGCAGAGAGCTGCTCGAGGGAAGCAACGGGGGAAGTGACTCTGTTTGCATGGGGTTAAAGTTGGTGAGAAAATGATAAAAATCTCTATAATAATATTAGGTTTGGTTAAGAAATTAAATAAAATAATAATAATAATAATCTCTATAATAATATTAGGTTTGGTTAAGAAATAAAATAAAATAAAATAATAATAATAATAATAATAAAAATAAAAATAAATTGTGATAAATAAATTCTTTTATTTTATGAGAAATTACAGAAAATATTTTTAAAAAAAATAATTTTATAAAAAAATAAATTCCAAATTTTTAATTTTATTAATTTAAATATTAATTTTTTATTTATTTATTTTCACTCTAAATTATTTCTCCATTTCTATTAGGTAAAAATAATGAAAAATAGTATTTTAATCTTTAAATTCAACAAAAAAATGTATTTTAAACACTTCAAATACATTGATTTTAACGAACGATAAATATTATTTGAAAAATAAATGTAATAAATTAATGTGATTACAATTATTGGATCAAATTTTCTTTTAATAGATGATCTGGTGTGGTTCAAAAATTGAACAGTTTAAATTTTCAAAACGTGACTTATGGTGTGCCCTGCAAACCCAAACAACACAATTTTATAAGGGAGATAAGTTGCACCCTTAGGCCCCGTTTATTTTCTTCTTTCACAGTCTGGAGTGGATCGTGAATGATGAGCAGTGAACATGCCTCCTATTTGTTTGTAGATTTGGGGAATGGATTCATAAGCTAGAGGGCTTTAGATGGCCTTGCACATTGGGATTGTTAGTCTGGCCCAACACTTGGTATTGAAAATTAGTCCTTTGGTATTAGGGGAGTGATTTACTTGTTTACTCTCTTCTCTCTCTCTCTCTCTCTCTCTCTCTCTCTCTCTCTCTATGTTCTCTTATCATATATATATATATCTCTCTCTCTGTTCTCTTATTGTATATATATATATATATATGCATATTTCATTTGGTTTTCTCACCAACCTAATAGAAGTGTAGAAAAATCGCAAATTAGATCAGTAAATTTGAAGAGTGATGCTCCAATCTTCGACTAAATCAAACAAAAGAGATACAAATCAAAAGACATATATGATATACAAAATTGAAATTTGCAAGAAAAACAAAATCGTGTCAACGGTGAAGATCGTCGTCGTCGTTGTCGTTGACAATGATGATCGACGTCGTTGCAGTGAATGATGGTGATGATCGGCGTCGTTGCGCTATCATCGTCGTCGTCGTTGACAGTGAAGATCGGTGTCATCGTCGTCGTTGCGGTGCTGATGGATGAAGGCAAAGCTCTGCTTTTGTTTTTTAACAGAGAAGGCAAAGATGATGATGAATGAACCAATATTTAGTGAATAAAATCTTTCAATACATTGTTTAAAACCATGGACTAGGCTAATTTGTTTTCTTTTGGTTCTCTAATTATTACTTCCTCCGTCCTTTTAATATAATAATATTTTTATAAAACATAATTTTTAATATTAAAATGTATCACAAATAAACACAATTTTTCATAATCCATTCACTAACAATTTCCAAATTTGATAATAATATAACATGGGTATTTATGAAGTTTTACTAGTTAATCCCACTCCTATCGGGTGCCTTTATTTACACACCACTTTTCATCTCAAGACACACCATTTATTAGTTTATTTTTTATTACAATATTAACCTAATGTAAAATGACCACAAAGCAAAGGGCTATGATACACACCTTATGTAAAATTACCATAAAGGACAATAATGAATACAATACAAACCTTTCTTCTGAAACGTTACTTACGTATCTTCTTTCTTAAAAACCCAAAAATCCTTAAACAAAAACCAAAAACCTTTAAAGAAACAACCAAAAATATACATATTATTGAAGATTTTGATTGGAATGAATGATGGATGCATCTGTTTTTTTTTTCCGAAAAGGTTAGTTTTTCAATTTTATTTATTTATTTTTCGTTTTCGTGTACTTGCTAAGTGATAAACCGTTTGTATTCATTCGGATACCCAAATTCAAACAATGTATTCATGTTCAACTATCTACAACCGAATAAGTTCTAATTGTTCAATTTTCTAGTGTCGAACATAGTCCACATGTTCGGTTAATAAGTTTTGAACTTATAACATTTGTTCGGTTTTCAACAGTCGAACTTTTGAATTTAGCTCAACTCTGTATTTTCGAACACTTATAACAAAAAAAATTTTGGTTTTTCCATAACTGTGCTGGAGGGGTAACAAATTTTTTTCTGGTTTTTCCAGAACTGTGCTGAAGGGGGTCGTGAACCAGAAGAGAATGGAGTGAAGTTGTCTTCAGCACGAATAGAGACCGGTTTAGACTGGTTCCCAAACCTCTAGGATGACAATGAAATAAAGAATGCAGGGGGACGTTGTGTGTGTTTTTGAAGTGGAGGTATAGAATATGGAAGATTGAAGATTGTGAGTGGGGTGTATAAGTAAGTAAGGGTAAAGATCAAAGATTGTAGTGTGTATTAAGCAAATTTCTTATTTATCAAATTACTAAAAGTGTGTCTTGAGTAGTGTGTATGCCTTGAGATGAAAGATGGTGTGTAAATAGAGGCACTCCACTCCTATCTCTTAAAATAAACAGGAATTATTGCCAGTTTACTAGTTATCAAACAAACACAATTTTTCTTAATCTCCCCACTAACAGTCTCCTCATTAATAATCCTCTCACTAACAATCCTACCCAATCTATCTCTAAAAACAAATGGACCATTAAAGCAAACTACTGACATTTTTGTTCTCTCTTCTCTATTGTTTCATAAATTAAATAAAGCAATGAGTTTCACTACCTATTTTGCATAATTGGAGCAAACGAAGGGTTGTAGGAAGACGTTTTGTTCAGAGTTATCTGGATGATAAATTGGGTTGAAAAATTGAATTTTTCCAATGATCATCTAAATTGTTTAGTTAGCAAACAAGAACGAGTTTTGATAGGACCATAGAGGAGATGAGAATTTAATGGTAGTAATGTGGTTTGAGAAATTATGAGTTCTTTCTTAAAGACTTTGCTTTTTATTTTTATTTTTATTAAGCAATTAATGTTTGTGGTGAATGAGAAAAAAAGAGAGATTAGAATAGGTGCATTTAGAGAGTCAGAGTTGAACATAAAGAAGAACAATATAGAGTGATCCTACACGAAACTTAATAGTGGAGGAAGTATTAATAATTATCAAGAAACCCCCACAAGATGATTATTAGGAAAGAAAACCGGTTTGTGTGTTTGGATTTATGATTCTCTCCGTTCCATATTTATAATAGAATTACACCATCCAACGGTAATTATAATATTATTTTCTTAATTGAAAATACTTATAAATTTATATTCCTATTTCATAATTATTAGATTTGCAATGTAAATTTTTTATTACAAACATGTAATAAAGAATATCAAAATGATCGTGGTTGATTTGATATAAATATTTAATTGCATGACTACTAAGGAACATCATCAATTCAAGAAGTAGAAAAGAACAAGAATGTCAAAGTGATTCTTTTTCCCATTGTTGTCATCAAAAAGTAGTGAAGCATCACAACCCAGCAAACAACTCAAAACCAAAGCATTAATTTTCATATATAAAAGTCAAATAAAACCAAACATTTGACAACAGAGGTTTACATTTTTATTATGTTCGATTTGAAGCTTTTATTTATTTTTTTTCACTAGAAGCTTTATAATGAATATTTTACATGATCAAAACTTTTTTTTTTCTTTTTCTGGTGGTAAACCGGAAAAAAAAATGAAAGGAAAAAAAAAATAGTTCGAATATTGGTATTATTTTAGATTTTCCTTCCTCAAAATAACAACAATACGGTCAAAGTTAAACTCGCTTGAAATAGATAGTGAAAGCAAAAAATGGTTATCTGACAGCATATAACTATCGTAAACATGCTTTCTATGTTCTTTTCTAATAATGGAATATATTTTCTTAAGCATTATGGATCTATTCCTATAAATACATGAAAATATGCTAAAACTTTTAACATATGAAGTATTAACATAACAATAGAGCTCATCAAAATGTTGATGCTAATTCAGATCCTAGTGCCATTGGTACTTTTCAATATTGATGTTGGAGCAATGGACGTGACTAGTTTGCCACCTTGCAATTTCCCAGGAATTTACAATTTTGGTGACTCAAACTCAGCTATAGGCTCTAATAGATATCTTGATATCAGGCGTCTCCTTATAGAATTTATGGGTATAAAAATATAAACATTTTTTTTCTCTAGTTTCAATTATATGCATGAATATTTATCATAATTACACACTACTTAAAATAGAAATGCATAACTTAATCTTGTTATTTTATGTCAAGCAACTGATTATTTGAGACTACCATAAGTGAATGCATATCAAAATCTAAACACAACAAATTTTCAATATGGTGCCAACTTTGCATCACTAGGGGCCTCTATTACTCCCCAACAATATCCTAATGGTAACCCCTTCGATATTGGAATTCAGATCAAGCAATTTGGTGAGCTCAAATTGCAAAGTAATGATGTTTATAAACAAGGTAATTGTGGTGGCCATATTTATAAATACAACAATATTTTGCTGATATAATTACTTTATTGAATGTTGTCTGCCAAATTAAAAGTGAAAAACCTAAGTGATTCGTGATTAGATCAAGATTTAATTGTACCGGGTCTCAAACAATTAAAACTAACAATCTAAATCATCAAGCACGTACGAACGTGATTTAGATTGTTGTTTCAAAAAACAATAAATCGACACAAATGATTTTTACGTGAAAAAACCACAATTGGAGCACATCCAATTGTGATAAAAAAAAACACGGGCAGAATGCCACAAATCAATCCACTACTGAAGAAAGAAATATTACAAAGATACCAAACAAATTACCCAAACGCTACCAATTTGTCTTCAAATATTCTGTATATCTTTCACCGCAACCTTCGTCTCGGAATTAATCAAATTGGTGTTGAATCCACAACATCCATTGTTGTTACCCAAAAAGCAACCTAAGAGAGGGGGTGAATTAGATTTCTAAAAATTAAAATTAATAATACCCCAGTAAAATTAACTATCAGTACAATAAATTATGACTAGCACAATAGATAAATATAATTAATGAAATAAAAATAATTAAAACAAGTGTCTTAACAACTATGTCAGTTAATGATTTTAGCATAGTAAAAATGTGAAATATAGCTATGGTAATTTAAAATAAAACAAAGAGATAAGAGAGAGAGAGGCAAACAAATTTATAGTGGTTCGGTTTCAACTCGGCCTACGTCCACTCCTCAAGCTTCACTTGAGATTTTTCACCATCTTCTAGCTTCACAGGGGTGCTAGCAACCTCTTTACAAATGGAACAATCCTTCACGGATTTTACACAGACTTCACAAGTCCAAACCCTTGCAAATCTTAGGTAATTCACAATCACTCTCAAGATTTCAAGAACACAGTATTTGCAACACTTTTACAAGATGAAATGGTATTTTTGCTTTCAAAGAAAGCTTACAATAAATATCTCTCAGAGATAGATATATAAAATGAAACTTTGATTTTTCTATAAATCTCATACAGGAAAGATAGGCTTAAAGCTATAAGGCTCAGTGTATAATTTATGAGAATAGATGTGAGTGATTATAGATCAAAGAATATTTTTAGGTTTTTTTGTAACTTGTTTACATAGAGGCATTGGTATATATAATGAAAATTATAGCCGTTGTATTCATTTGAATTTATAGCCATTGTAGTCATTTGAATTTATAGCTATTTATAGCCGTTGTACTTCTATCGCTACAAATTTAAATATCTTCCGCTTGAACCTTTTGAACCTTTTGGCCTTTTAAACCTTTATAGCCGTTTATAGCCGTTGTACTTCCATCACTACTAATTTGAATATTTTCCACTTGAACCTCTTGAACCTTTTAGACCTTTTGGTCTGCTGCTGTGCTAGGCTATTTGAACCTTTGTTTTGGGCTGTTTGAACTCCTGATTTAATCAAATATTAAATACATTCTAACAATATTTAGGATAAAGGTTTAGGTGAGAAATAATGGGACAAAATAAATTTTGATTCTATATTTCTCTTTCAAATAAATTATCAAAATAAATTTTGATTCTATTTTTCTTTTTCAAATAAATCATCAAAATGAATTTTAATTAAAATATAATTAAATAAATCATCAAAATAAATTTTGGATTCTATTTTTATCTTTCAAATAAATTAAAACATAATTAAATAAATTATCAAAATAAATAAGTCTAACAATTGTTGAATCAACGACTGCGCACAGCATCAAACTCCTTCGACTCCTTTGCACTGAATCTTCGGATTCCACCGAAGAAAAACACTCTTAAAGATGAACAATCAAACTCCTTGATGTGTGCTTATCAAAACATGAGTTCAATACTCAATCAAACATCAAAGAAAGCTAGCAAAACAGCCCCAAAAGAAAACCCTAAAATCCTTAAAGAAGATCTAAAAAACGTAACCCTAAATCAGACTTAAACAAGTACTTATAGAAAACAGGGGCTGCGAAGGTCGCTTGAGCGAGGACTCTCTCGCTCGAGTGAGGAACCAAATATGCGTGTTTTCCATAAGTGTCGTCACTCGAGCCAAGCTTCCTTCGCTCGAACGTACAATCCTCCTTCTCAAAACCTTTGTAGACATAGGCAACTTCTGGGAGCAGGACATTTTCGCTCAAGCCAGGACTCCTTCGCTCCAGCGAGCAAGGCAAAACAACTAGGACAACTACAACTCGATAAACAAGTTTGTTCGTGGGATTGACAAGACTAAGGGACCTAACAATCTTCCCCTTTGTCAATTCTCGGACAAAACATTCTAACACAGTTTCCTAGAAAAACACATGTGCTAACAAAAAACAACCAACCAACTCAACTAAGTAAACAACCTTGACCTGCAAAAATAGAAAAACAACACCATGGGAATAGAGAGAGTAGTTATTCAAAATCAAAAAACATATCAAGACATAATAAATCAAAACTATATCAAAAGCCCAAAAATAATATGTCCATCAGTATGCAAAAGTCAATAACTATATCGCCCAATAAAAAATGGCTACTATATCTCCCCAATCATCATGCAAACAAGAGTATATACCCCAACCCAAAACAATCCCAATATACTCCTTTTTTTTTTTGGGAGAGACAAAATAAACAGAATATACATGCCAAACAAAAAAGAAACTGTCCAAAGAACTGTCCAAAAGCAAATAGAACTATGAGTCTGGTGGAGGTGGTGGCGGCATCCGTAACAAAGACAGGATCTGAGTCAACAGGGCGGTCTGCTGATTGAGACAACCATCATGTGCATCGAGCTGGGCATCGAGCTGATCAACGCGTTGAGTGATAGATTGCTCGAACCGTTGCAGCTAGCCACAAAATGAATGAGGACGCATCTCAAGTGCACCGGCAGTGGCTGCATTAATCTCAGCCTTCTTGGCTAGGGGATTATCACCAGCATCAGAAACCCCGACTCTCGATGAACCCCCCCTGACATGAGCTTGACTCTAAAACATGGTCAACTTGGTGATGGGTTTAATGGGAGAGGTAAACTTGTCATCCTCAAAGGTGGGGACACCAAGAGATGAAAGAAAACGAGTGAGAAAACACCCATAAGGAAGACCCAAAGATTTGCTACCCTCAAAAATAGTAATCATTTTAGAGACTATTATCTCGGACAGGTTAATGGGAAGGCAATGGTCAATACAATATAACACATAACCCTGATCTTGGGTAATATGAGAAGAATGAGTAGTAACATGGATGTTGGCACAAACGATGATGTTAAGGAGACAAAAACGAAGAAGAAGCTCATTTTGCTGAATGAGTGCCCCGGCAATCCAAGTCCGAGGGGTGCCACAAAGTTCAGTGGCCACTCGATCAAAATCAACATCGCTGCGGGTAATGAAAGGATAATGACAATTCCAGACTTCCGGAAGACCAAGAAACTGCCTAAAAGCTTCATCATCTATGACCAAGGCTTTGTTCTGAACCCAGGTGTGAAAAGAGGGAGCTATTTCCTTGCTAATGGAGTGCATATTACAATAAAATTCTCAGACCAAGCTGAGATTTTGAGGCCTAGAGAAAAGTAGGACTTGGTCACCACCTAAAGCATCAAACAAAAAACAGATGGGAATCGACTCAAAAGCACTAGGATGGACATTGCGTTCTAAGTGAACTTTCCTAGAAGCATAGAAATCCCTAAACAGGTTGGATTTTTCCTTGGATTCAAATTTTTCAGTATTGAAATTGGGACAGGACACAGTGGATTTACGGCGTTTCGAAGACTCAGCCATGACTTACCACAAGGGAGAAAAGACAACCACAAAACCACAACCCACCAAGACAAAACCAAAGAACACCCAAAGCCCATTAGAACCCTAAAAACAAACAAAAGTGCACAACAAACATCATTAGTCCAACAGAGTTAGCAAAACCCAAAAAGTAGATTATGGAAAGCGTAGATACAGTGCTAGGACAATTTTCCAAAATCAATCAAATGCATCAGTATGAGAGATATAGAAAGTAGATTATGGAAACCAATCATCAATGCAATTCACTAAGACCATCATACATAGGGCAAACCCAAGGTAAAAAATAAAGCCCTAATTCATTAGAGATACAACAAAAAACCCTAGCAAAACCCTAGCAAAAATGCATCAAACTACTTAACCAAAAACCAATAGAGAGATAGCAAACCATAATGACAGAAGCACAACAAATAGTTGAAAAGAACCCTAGAGAACCGCAAACAAAACATAGCCAACACAGATAGTAAAACACTTTGTATTTTTGGGTTTAGGATTGAAATGAGGTGTAATTAAAAGTTGTCAAGGTTTGGTGGATATGTATGGGTGCTCTCATGCTTTGTTGTAAACTAGGGGTTGTTAAGAATTGGTGAGCATAAGGTTGTTGTTATTTTTGTTAGAACGGATGCAATTTTGAGGACGAAATTTCTTAAGGTGGGAAGATTGTAATGACTCAGATTTTAATTCACATTGGATTGATGTAAAATAGTGCCCGTCACCTTAAAACTTGTACGGTTGTCGAACTCTTGATATTGATGGGTTGACAAGTGAACTTTAAATATTATAATTGAGGACCCTTGGGTGATGTTTGGAACCTTGATTGAAGCCTTAACAAGGTATTTAGGTAAGATTATATAAAAAGCCCCAAGTTTGAGTTTGAGTTTTTGACCAGCCATCACTCTTTTGCCCTTTTCTCCTTCCATACTTTGAATTTGAATGTGCGGCTAAAACCATTGAAAATCTTGTTTCCGGGGCTTCAATTTGGACACAAGAACGACCTAAAACGGAGTCCGAACGAGAGAGTTACACCTGTTTGAATTTTGGGTTTCTGTGCTGAAAGCATTCTCGCTCGAGCGACCAAGTCGCTAACAGACAATATAAAGTGATATTTTGGCCCAAAAACTTCATTTTTTCATCCTCTCTTCTTCTCCCCTCCTCCATGTCCGAAAACCTAGCCCCCAAAACTTTGATTTCATCCATTCTTACCAACAATCCACCATGGATCTTGCATCAAGGTTCAAGAACAAGCAAGGATCAAGGCGTTGACCGATTATTTTGGAGATTTCATTGAAGTTTGAAGATGGGTCTTCACCCATAGCTTCCAATCTTGAGGTAGGGGTCCTAGTTCTCCTTTAATGCTTACATTAATGGATAGATTTATGGTATTTTGATTATATAAATGCAAAATCTATATTTTTTTTTCGCATATAGAGTTATATTATGGAAATTTGGGGATTTAGGGTTTGAAGAGTTTGGGGTTTTATTGTTGGGTTTAGATTATGGATTATGAACCTAGGATGTATAACCAAGGGGAAAATTGGAAGAAAAAGTAAAGGTTTAAGAAGTTTGAATTTTTCTTAAAATTCTTGATTTTTCTTAAAAACTCTAAGTTGATTCATGATGATAAATAATGAGTTTTCCCAAATTGAAAGTAGAATCATGAAATTGAGGTATTGAATTGTATATATACAAATTTAATTGAATTTTAGGAATGTTTGGAAATTATGTTAAAAATTAGCGAATGAACCTTATTATGGGCATTGTAAATCATGAAAAAATGTGAAAGGAAAATTGGGGAAATGATTTATTAATGATATGGATGACATGGGCCTTGGGTTGAAATGATGAAATAAAGTTTAAGAGTTCACCTTGAATTATGTTGAACTATGTTGATTATGTTGAATAGTGTTAATTATGTTGAATTGTGTTGATGATGTTGAGTTGTGTTGAATAATGATGAATTGAATTGTGTTGGACTATGATGATTTGTGTTTGAATTATGTCGAATGGTGTTGAGTTGAGTTGTGTTGGGTGTATTGAGTTTGAGTTGAGTTGTGTTGGGTCATGTTGAGTTGGGTTAAGTGTGTTGAGTTAATTAGAAGTGGATTATTTTGAAATGTGTTGTGTGTCCTTCATTTAATTATAGAACAACGCTCACAATTTACTTTATTAACTCAACTACTTCATTAAGTTTACCATCATAGTCTATCATCCTCATATCTATTTTTGGTTTCCATTATTTACAAATAATGCCTATGTACATTTCCTATTTAAACCAAATTACACATCAATATGTAATTTCACAAATTCATCACAAGCAACAAATAACATCATCAACTCAACACACTTCTCAACACATAACTCAACACAATCCACCTTTTGCCGACTTTTTACGGCAGGATAGCGGTACCCAATTCATAACACTTTCCACCTTTCGCCGGCTACTATACGACGAGAAGTGAACTCCCAAAAACCATTTTCATAAAAGTCATTTTCTTTCAAAAACCATTTTTCAACTTTTTAAAACCATCCCCCACATTTGCCGGCTACTATACGGCGGGATGTGGGCACCCAAAACATTTTCGAAAACCAACCATTTTTATAATTAATTTCCACGTTTCATGTCCCAAACACTCCCCACATTTACTAGCCACCAAGCACAGTAGGGCAAGTGGGCACCTCTAACTTTTAGAAAGCCTCCACATTTACCGGCCACCAAGCACGGAGGGGCAATTGGACACCCATTTCATTTTTAAAACATCTCCACATTTTCCAACCACCGAGCACGGAGGGGCAATTGGACACCCATCAATCATTGTAACTTTTCCCCCACATTTACCGGCCTACAAGCACGAAAGGGCAATTGGGCACCTTTGGATTGAAAGGGGTTATTAATATTGTGTTATCTTGAAATGAAACTTTGCAGGTGTAATTAACAGTGTGAATTGAGTATAGGAGAATTGTTGGCGAGTCAAAAAGGAACTTGAACTTGAAGTTATGGGGATTTAAATTAAAAAAATAAAGTGTAGAAAAGAGGAATGAAAAGAAGAGAGGAGTATTAAAAATGGAAATTAAATAAGAAATATCTTGGGAATTGGTTAATAACTTTTAAATGATGTTGTTTCTTAAATATGTTTGTTTCACAAGGATCTATGGTTTCCTAAAGTTAAGGGATGATTTTAATGGCTGAAAGTTTTTCTTAAAAGCGTTCAAATAGTTGTTGGGAAAAAGTACTCTACTTTTGGTATTTTGAAATTATAAAACGTCACTCTACTATATGGTATCACCCTACATGCATGATAATTTCTATCTGTGTGTTAGTTATTGATTGAGAACTATGAGATTCCTACTGGGCATTAGTGCTCACCCCATTGTTGTTTTATCTTTTTACAGGAAAAAAGTTTGGATTATTTGATTGAAGATTTATGGAGTTCTTGAGTCCATTTGTATAACTTCATAATAGATGTAAAGGAAGTGAATTTTGTATTTGTATTTATTTATTTGTAGCACAATAGGAGATTGGCATGTATGGTTGTCATTGTAATATTCATTGAGAAAGAGAAAATGTATTATTGTATTTCTATTACTCAAGTGTAATAAATATTTGTATATGTATAAAAAAAAAAGGACCTAAATTACAGGCTTTAGTAATGTTTCCGAGTAATTAAAAATTGAGGTGTGACAGACAGAGAAAGAAAAAATGAAAAGAACAAAAAAACAAAAGAGAGAAAGACATACTAATAGACTATGCAAGATGGATGGAGGAGAGAGGCCTTCAAAATCGAGTGAAGATCAAGGAATGAAACAACAATGAGGGTGTAACCAACCTAGGAGAGAGAGAGAGATCGAAGCAAAAGGGGAAAAATGGAATGAAAGGACGTAGTGACAGTATTTAAACCACGACAGGTCACTCGAGCGAATACTCTCTCGCTCGAGCGAAGTCACTTACGCGCACGAGGTCGTTCGATCCAAGAACTTGTCGCTCAAGCCAGAAGACATGCTCCCAGAATCTGTTCCATTTGTAAAAATACTGGTTGAGAGAAAGCTTGCTCGAGCGCAAACTCCCTCACTTGAGCGAAGGAAAAAAACAAAACAATTAAAAACACCTTTTTGAGTAAAAACAAAAACTCACACTATTAAGTGGAACCTGAAACAAAAAGGAGTGAGCACAGTAGCATGAATGTGACACTAAGATAAGATAATCTACAAACCATGAAGCCTGCAAATGTGCAATATTGACAATATTAAGCATAATATCAATAGCAAATCAGATAACTATTGATAAATGAACATAGGCTACATGAGAATGCACAACTCAAATTCAATCATGAGAGCTCACAAAATGAATGTGTGTGTGTGTGCAATCCTTGAGAGACCACAGAGCTAGAGTTAATCCTCGTAGTGATCGGATGGCTAGACCTCCGGCAAGAGTAACTAAACATCACAGAGAAAAGTCAAACCACTAAGAATCAAGGGGTATTTGTTATGTAAATGCGGAGGCTCTCCCTCAATCAATGAGTCTCTTATATTTTATATTTTATTATTTTTTTTATTTTTGAATTTTCTTTCTTATGGGCACTCACTGGTGGCATGCACGCTCAAGAGTATGGAGACCAAACCAAAGAAGCATGAAATCAGTAAGAATGGCCTAGTTGGTGCCTTTGAGGTAGCCTTTTCCTAATGCCCAGACTTTAATGAACTAAGGAAGGAACCGTGAAAGTAAAAACGATGGTAGATGATTAAGAGGCTCAACATCACCCATGATATGCCAGTATAGGTCAATTCCTCTGAAAATGAATAAGAAACACTTGTTAGTGGTCCATAGAGAACTTTGATCACTTGCGCGGAAACCCCTATAATAGTTTAACTCAAGGATGTGTACAGAATGAGATCATGAAGTCAATGAGCATGGGCATTCAGAATAAGCTATGAACAAAGAAGAATGAAATCTTGCAAGCAGCATGAGAAGCGTTCATATAAATCTAAATGCAGAGATGACAAGAATTAATGATAATGAGATTATAGCATCCAACCACACATAAAGCCAATCACTCTCACTAACGGAAGTAACAGGTAACACGCTAGTGACTGAGCACGACACCCAATGTCTTTCTAAGGAACTCAAACCTAAGAAGATCAAGGGCTTTTGTAAAAATATCAGCTTTTTGATGCTCAGTGGGTACATGTTCAAGAACAACAAGGCCTTTTTCCACTAACTCCCGAATAAAATGATGACGAATGTCAATGTGTTTGGTGCGAGAGTGTTGCACAGGATTTTTAGAAATGTTAATGGCACTTGTGTTATCACAGAAAAGGGTGAGAGTGTTCTAGTCTATTTCATAATCATAAAGCATTTGCTTCATCCACAACATTTGGGCACAACAACTCCTAATAGCAATGTACTCAGCCTGAGCGGTCGAAAGAGAAATGACATTTTGTTTTTTGCTATGCCAGGCAACCAAATTATTCCCAATGTAAAAACACTCCCCCGATGTGCTCTTACGATCATCAGCACACCCTGCCCAGTCAATATTAGAAAAACCAGTGATTTCAGTTGTAGTGTCAGTCGAGAACCAAATCCCATAACCCAATGTCCCATTAACATACTTAATGATGCGTTTGACTGCAATCAGATGAGACTCTTTAGGACAGGCTTGGTAACGGGCACAAACACCTAAACTAAATACAATGTCAGGACGACTGGCTGTAAGGTATAAGAGATTCCCTATCATACTCCTATAAAGGGTAGGATCAACATCAGTACCAGAGGAATCTTTGGCAAGGTGAATACTGGTGCTCATGGGAGTGCGAGCATATTTGGCCAACTCAAGACCAAACTTTGACACAAGGTTTTTGGCATACTTAGTCTGATAAACAAACATACCTGAAGGAGACTGTTTAATTTGAAGACCTAAGAAATAAGACAACTCTCCTATCATGCTTATCTCAAACTCATGTGTCATGCAATTCGAAAGGTATTTAACAAGATGATCAACAGTGGATCCAAACATAATATCATCAACATAAATCTGCGCAACAAGTATATGAGACTTAGTATGTTTCACAAATAAAGTCTTGTCCACACTACCCCTTTGAAAATCATTATCAAGAAGAAAGATAGTAAGTCTATCATACCAAGCCCGAGGGGCTTGTTTCAACCCATACAAAGCATTATCTATCTTGTAGACATGGTTTCGACATTTAGGGTCGTCAAACCCTTTTGGTTGCTCAACATAAGTCTTTTCTTTCAAGTACCTATTCAGAAAGGCACTTTTCACATCAATCTGAAACAATTTGAAACCAAGAAAGTATGCAACACCAAGTAAAATACGATTAGATTCGAGACGTGCAATTGGGGCAAACGTCTCATCATAGTCAATGCCCTTTACTTGTGTATGGCCTTGAGCAACCAACCTAGCTTTATTTCTAATTACAGTACCATTCTCATCAGATTTATTCTTAAAGATCCACTTGGTACCTATCACATTCATGTCTCTATATCTAGGGACAAGAGTCCAAACATTGTTATGTTCAAATTGACCTAATTCTTCATGCATAGCATTGACCCAACTATCATCTAGTAAGGCCTGTTTTATATTCTTAGGTTCAATTAATGACACATAACACATATAAGATACCTCCTCCCAAATTTTTCTTCGGGTTTTCATTCGATCTGAGACACTTCCAATCACTTGTTGAGCTGGATGATTCAGTTTCACCCTTGCTGATGGTTTGAACTCTGGACTTGTGGTGACAGAGGCATCATAAGTAGTGTCTCTTTGTGCACTCTTTGGACTCTGGCTTACCTTAGACGTTGGTGCTGTCTCACCTTCTTGTGCTTTCAACTTCTCTTTGACTTTGTGGTTCAGTATCCAATAGCATTTTCTTCCTCATTTATGGCTGAAGTAGGAGAACCTGTGTCATCTATAACCACATAAATCAATTCCATTAAAGATAAAGTTTGTAGGTTATAGACACGAAAAGCTCTACTAGTGGTTGAATACCCTAGAAAAATACTTTCATCACTTCGGGAGTCAAATTTGCCCAAAGGCTCTCTATCTTTGAAAATGTAACATTTACTTCCAAAAGTTTTGAAGTATTTTACATTAGGTTTCAATCATTTCCACAAATCATATGGAGTTTGTAAAGTGCCGGGCCATACATACACACGATTCACAACATAAACGACAGTATTTAATGCTTCAGTCCAAAACTTTGGAGGAACTTTCTTACTCAGGAGCATGACCCTAGCCATTTCTTGTACAACCCTATTCTTCCTCTCAACAACTCCATTTTGTTACAGAGTAATTGTAGCAGAAAATTGATGCTTAATTCCATGCATATCACAAAAATCCAAAACGAACTATTTTCAAACTCACGACTATGATAAGTTTGGATTCTTATGATACGCCTAATAGAAACACCCTGTTCATTTTGGATTTTAAGGACTAAGGCCTGGAAAGCATCAAATGTATTAGATTTTTCTTTTAAAAAATTTACCCATGAAAAACGAGTAAAATCATTAATGGTTAAAAAAATGTATCTTTTACCTCCAATGCTTTTAGTACGAGTGGGTCCCATAAGATCCATATGAACCAATTCAAAAGGACGTTTGGTTATGAAGCTGTTCACTTTTTTATGAGGGAAACATGCTTGCTTCCCAAGTTGACATGGTCCACACACATAGTTCATAATCTTACCTAGTTTAGGTACTCCTCTCACAAGCTCTTTGTTGGCTATCTTAGTTAGGTCTTTGAAATTCATGTAACCTAATCTTTGATGCCACAGATCAATATTACTTATGATGGCTGAGTGGCAAGTGATATCATTAGTGGTAATAATCCCATAGCAATTATCAGATGTACGAACCCCATGCATGACGGTATTTCCCTTTTTATCTAAAATTTCACATTTACTTTTTGAAAATAATACTTTATGGTGGGAATCACATATTTGACTGATGCTCAAAAGATTTGCTTTAAGGCCATCAACAAGTAATGTATTTTCGAGCTTGGGAAGACCAGCCACACTTATAGAGCCCTTACCAATGACTTTAGAATTGCCGCCATCTCCAAAGGTAACAATTCCTCCTTCATATTTTTCAAGGAAGGTGAAGTAGGATTTGTCACCTGACATGTGACGAGAGCACCCACTATCAAGGTACCACATGTGTGAGTCACATGCTTTTAGAGCGATGTGAACAACAAAACTAGTCAAGTCACCCTTTCTCACCCATATCTTTTTGGTCTTAACAAAATTAGGACTGGCAGTCTTGGTAAATGTCTTAGCGTTGTGAACACCCTCATGAATCTTGGTGTTCCGCCTAGACATGTAAGGTTGTCTCCTAACCCAAAACCTATTAGAATTTCTATCCTTTTGAGACACCTTACCAAACAACTCAAAGTAATAAGGATGAATGTGGCCATACCTACCACAATGATGGCAAACAAAAACAGGTTTTACCTCTCTTTTGTTGATCTTGCCTCCGTTCGGCAGATGAAGAGAGAGATCACCCTATTGCACCTTCAATTTTCCTTTTGTTTGAGTCTTCAGGTCATGTGATTTAGAGGCCTATCCCTTGTGAACTGTCGCATTACCATAGCCTAGACCACTTCTGTCACAACCCATTTGTTGAGACCCGAGGATGTCTTCTAATGTCTTGGAACCGTTGTTCCACATGGCAATTGTGGCTCTAGCATCTCTGAGTTTTTCATCTTTTCGACCAACCATCTCTTCCAATGTAGCTTGTGACATCTCAAGGTTTTCAATCTTCTCTTCATATATGGCATATATTTTTAGTAGTTCATTCCTTTCAGTCTCACAAGATAGAAGTTTCCCACATAGGTCTTGCCTGTCATTAGAGATCGTGATGACATTCTGCTTTGCTATTACAAGTTCTCTTTTTAGCTTGACATTCTTGCTTTCACATGCTTTGAGCTTGAGAGTGAGTTTGTCATTGATCTTGGACAAATTTAGAGATTCATCGTAAAGCTTTTCGTAAGCTTGTTGTAGATCATCACCATCAATCTCATCATTGTCTTCTGATGTTTTATCATCTCTTTTTTGCTCCCCTTTCTCCTAGACCTCATCCAGTCGAGCAACTAAGGTAGGAAAGGTGATAGATGGTGGTGAAGATGACTCTCCTCTTTCATGAAATCGACTCAGAATGTCCCATGCATCTTTGGCCTTTGTGCAGTGAGCAATCTGTTGCTGTTCTTCGTCAGAAATTGCTTCACGAATGGAAGTCAGAACTCTCTGATTGCCCGGATTGTCAGTACTTTCAACGTCCTCTTCAATGGCTTACCAGCCCTCAAGGTCGTGAGCTCTCAGAAACATCCTCGTTCTGATCTTCCAGAACAAGTAATTACTCCCATCAAAGGTAGGAGCACGGTGCAGATTCTGACCATGAGCAAATTCCACTGGCTTTGGAGGAGGTTGAGTGACAGTAGACTAGAATGCCATGTAAGTGCTATCTCCATCTTTACCAGATTCGGTTTCTTCGAGTTTTTGCTCTGAGCCGCTTTCATCATCCCAAGTCATTGTGTAGACTTTCTTCTTGTTCTTTTTCGATGGACATTCAAGAGCAATATGTCCAAACCCTTGACATTCGTAACACCTTACACCTTGCCCCTTTATAGTCTTCTTTTCAGTTTTTGGAGCAATTTTTGGTGGAAAAGTTTTATATTTTTCATTACTCTTATCTTTTGAACTAGGGTCCTTGAAATTAGGCTTCTTTTTCTTTAAATTTTTTTTGAACTGTTTAGTAAACATAGTCGTCATCTTGGACTCTAGGTCAAACTCAATCTCAGGGGTTTTTGCAGTCTCATGAGCACTAGTAAAAGCCACACCATCTTTTTGTTTTTTTCTTAGAAATCTTGTGGCCTTCATAAGTCTGCAAGTTTCCAACCAATTGATCAAGCTTGAGGGTATCAACATCCTGAGCCTCCTCAATAGCTGTAACTTTTGATTGGAACCTCTCGGATAAAGACCTCAAAATTTTTCTAACAACCTTAGCTTCAGGGGTTTTTTCAACAAGTGTGAAATAGGAATTCACGATATCACTAAGTTTAGCACAAAAATCATCAAATGTCTCATCATCACGTACAAAAAGAGTTTCAAAAGCGGAGGTGAGACGTTAAAGTTTTGACCTTTTAACAGAAGTAGTACCCTCGTGAATATTTTCAAGAATATCCCAAGCCTCTTTTGCTACCTCACAAGTACAAATACGACGAAACTCTTCTGGTGTGACAGTGCAAAAGAGGGAGTTGAGAGCCTTACTATTCAACCTCAAATTTTGATAATCAAATGCATCCCATTTATCAAGAGGTTTGCGAATATCAACACCATCAATGGTGACAACAGGTTCACTTCACCTATAGATCACACAGTGCCAAACTTTCTCATCGATAAATTTTAAAAACGCTCTCATGCGAGCTTTCCAATAAGAATAGTTTATACCATCAAGTAACGGAGGTCTATGAGTCGAGTTACTTTCACGAATTGAATCCATATCACCAATCGCACAAAATCACACTCCTATAGTTTTGATAAAAACAAAGAGTGACCTGCTCTGATACAAAATTTAAAAACCTAAGTGATTCGTGATTGGATCAAGATTTAATTGTACCAGTTCCCAAACAATTAAAACTAACAATCTAAATCATCAAGCACGTACGAACGTGATTTAGATTGTTGTTTCAAAAAATAATAAATTGACACAAATGATTTTTACGTGGAAAAATCACAATTGTAGCACCTCCAATTGTGATAAAAAAAACCACGAGCGAAACGCCACAAATCAATCCACTACTGAAGAAAGAAAGATTACAAAGATACCAAAAAAATTACCCAAACGTTGCTAATTTGTCTTTAAATATTCTGTATATCTTCACTGCAATCTTCGTCTCAGAATTGATCAGATTGATGTTGAATCCACAACATCCATTTTGAATCAACGACTGTGCACAATATCAAACTCCTTCGACTCCTCTACGCTTGAATCTTCAGATTCCACCGAAGAAGAACACTCTTAAAGATGAATAATCAAACTCCTTAATGTGTGCTTATCAAAACGTGAGTTCAATACTTAATCAAACATCAAAGAAAACCAGCAAAACAACCCGAAAAGAAAACCCTAAAACCCTTAAGGAATATCTAAAAAACGCAACCCTAAATTAGACTTAAGCAAGTACTTATAGAAAATAGGGGCTGCAAAGGTCGTTCGAGCGAAGACTCTCTTGCTCGAGTGAGGAACCAAATACACGTGTTTTTCTTAAGTGTCGTCGCTCGAGCTAAGCTTCCTTCGCTTGAGCGTACAATCCTCCTTCCCAAAACTTTTGCAGACAAAGGAAACTTCTGGAAACAGGACATCTTCGCTCAAGCCAGGACTCCTTCGCTCGAGCGAGCAAGGCAAAATAACTAGGTGTGGGAGTCGAGTGGGAGCCGAATATATAGCAGAATCAAAAGCGTACGCTCTATAAGATAGACATTACTCGGCTCTAACCTGCACGATCAGGAAGCCAAATACAATAAATAGGCCAAGTAACTATTGAACTATGGGGCCGAATAAATAAGCGGATAGTGAGCAAAAAGTGGACCAGGCCCCGAGGCCCGGGAAATGAGTATAAATAAAGGAACAACAGTCGAAGAAAGGTATGTGAGAACGAGTATGCTTAACTTAAAATATAAGTAATCCAGAGAGAGTAGAGACTAACTTGTCCATCGGAGTGCTAATTTCGGCACCCCCGACCGGAGTGTTCATTTCTTTTCAGGTGTCTATTTTAGGATCACGAGCGTCTCCCAGGATCAGAAGAGTATTTCCAAACCATATCCCCACAATTGGCACCGTCTGTGGGAATACTCAAATACATCCATGGCGGGCGTAACGGAAGACCCTCCGATAGTCACTGATGAAACCACTCAGAGAGACGACCTCACTCAAGCAAACATGCATGGACCGGAGACTATCCCCACAAGACGTGCTTTGAACTTTGCCTCACCCTCGACTTCAGAGCATGAGGCAATGCAAGCGATCATGGAACAAGCAAAGCAAAACAAACAGAGGTTGGAGAACATGATCGCTAAGAACGAACGTCTCCGTCAGGACTTGGCCGTGGAGGTGGCAAAGTCTAAACAAGTTGTACGCCAAGATCCGGAACGACCTCTGAGGACAGGTGGTCGACGACCTCGAGCCCGACAACAAGACACTGATAGCGACTCTGACTCATTATCCCCGGAGCCTAAGAAGAAGGGACAACCTGAGACTTCTAGTTCTTCTAAAGAAAGTCCACGTATAAGGCATAAGTGCAGAAGAAATAGTTCAGATGAGGAAGGCCAGCATAATCCCTTTGTGCGACGGATCGCAAGGGCGGTTCTGCCCAAAAAGTTCAAAGCTCAGTCGTTCACTCTCTATGATGGAAAATCAGACCTCACCGATTAGATCCATTACTACAAGCAAGCCATGACATTGCATGCAGACAATGAGGCCCTCATGTGCCGAATATTTCCTAGCAGTTTGGGACCATTAGCTGTCAGGTGGTATTATAAACTGGAGCCGGCTTCGATCAAAAGCTTTCATCAATTACAGAAATCCTTCAAGGCCAGATTCATCACCAACAAGGTCCAGCCAAAACAAGCCGACTCTCTCTGGGCAATGCAGATCCAGCCAAGAGAAACACTAAGAGCGTATTCGACGCGCTATTTGAAGTGCTTTAATCTTGTCGACGACGCTTGCAATGACTCCATGGCCATCACCGCCTTCAAAATGGGTTTGCATCCTGACAGTGCTCTCTGCAGTTCCTTGACTAGAAGACATCCAAAACAGTCTGGTCGTTGATGAAGAAAATTGAGGAATACTGCAAAGTGGAGTATGACGCCTTGCAAGTTAAAGCCGGAAATGTGGCCAACAAGCCGACCCCTTTTGAAATTGCTCAGCCAATAAATTTTGTACCACCTCAGAGCCCCGTGCCACGGCATCGAGCTAAAAGAGACAAGAGACGGGATTCCCGCTGATCAAGCGACCAATGCTCCCACCGAGCAAATGAACAACTGCAAGTTGATAGCAGGCGCACGAGGCGTGTCAACAAGAAATATATGGAGTTGACAGAGCCGATCAGTGCGGTTATGTCCAAAGTCCAACACCTTCCGTTTTTCAAATGGCCGTCCAAAATGGTGGGGCCTTCCGACACGAGAAGGTGGGATAGATAGTGTGAGTATCACAAAGACCATGGCCATGATACTGAGAGTTGTTATGCATTGAAGGATCACGTGGAGGAATTGGTACAAGATGGTCGGCTACAACAGTACGTTCGAAAAGGCAACTCAACCAAAGCACTAGCCTTAAGACAGGATTCCCCTTCACTCGCGCATGATCCTCATGATATACAGCCTGCCAATGCCATCCGCGGTGCATACGATTTAGTCAAATCCCGACCCTTAAAGTCAACTCACTCCGCTAAACGGCCTCATGAAGCTGCGAGTATTGCTTTTGATGATTCAGATTTGGCCAGAGTGACACTTCCCCACATCGATCCCTTGGTAATTGAGTTACGCGTAAACTGATTCATAGTTGAGCGCGTACTCATTGATCCGTGAAGCACATCGGAGGTTATGTACTACAAGACATTCACCAAACTCGACTTCTCTGAATCGGATCTCTCTCCGGCCCCTTATCCACTATTCGGCTTCAACGCCAATCCAAAGTACCCATTGGGGAAAATCACACTACCCGTTCGAGCGGGCTCCCGAACAATGGATGTGGAATTCTTGGTCGTCAAGTTGCCATCGCCGTACAATCTCATCATGGGGAGATCTTGGTTGCATGTTATGCAGGCCGTGCTAAGCACCTATCATCAGCTGCTATGCTTCCTAACAGAACACGACATTGAGGAAATCCGTGGCTCTCAGAAATTGGCACAAGCATGTTATCTCCTTGCTCAAAAGACACCAAAGGAGTTGCAAGTGAACTCTATTGAGGTAACAGATCGGGAAAGCCTCGACGATGTTAGGCGGCTCCCAAATAAAAAGGCCACGGAAGACCTAGATCGAGTTGAAATAAACAACAACCCAAACAAGTTCTTCATGGCGGCGCCTCCCTCAATCAAACCGACAGACAGCAGCTAATTTCCTTCCTGCTTGGCAACCTTGATGTATTTGCATGGACTCCATATGAGATGCCGGGTGTAGATCCGTCTGTTTCGCAACACCATTTAAATGTTGACCCTACATGCAAGCCCGATCATTCAAAAAAGTCAGTGATCAGCCGCAGAGCACACCACCGCAATTGTTGAAGAGGTTGACCGGTTGCTCGACGCCGGGGCAATCAGAGAAGTGACTTACCCTACATGGCTCTCAGATACTATGGTTGTGAAGAAGAAAAATGGGACCTAGCGAGTCTGTGTTGATTTCTCGGACCTAAACAAAGCCTGCCCCAAAGATTGTTTTCCTCTCCCCAGGATAGACCAACTGGTAGATACTACAACGCATCATCAGCATATGAGCTTCCTCGATGCCTACAGAGGCTACCACCAAATTGCCATGCATCCGGAGGACCAAGACAAAATTGCATTCCTTACCCCAAGAGGAACCTATTGCTATAAGGTTATGCCTTTTGGGCTGAAGAATGCAGGGGCAACTTACCAGAGATTAGTCACCACCGTGTTTAAGGAGCAACTTGGCCAGACTATGGAAGTGCACATTGACGACATGGTGGTCAAATCCAAGGAAGAGCAGAATCATATAGCCGATCTGGAGGAGACATTCGGCGTTCTACACAAATATGGAATGAAGCTGAACGCTTCCAAATGTGCGTTTGGGATCGGCTCTGGAAAATTCTTGGGTTACATTGTCAACCACCGAGGAATCGAAGACAATCCAAGGCAGATCACAGCAATCCTAGAACTCGGCTTCCCTTGATCGGTCAAGGAAGTTCAGAAGTTGATGGGCGTGGCCGCCGCACTTAACAGGTTCATCAGTCGTTCCTACAGACCGCTGCCGACAATTCTTTCATACACTACGGCAGGGGAAGGCTTTTGAATGGTCCGTCGAGTGCGAAGCTGGTTTCAACGACCTCAAAACCTACCTCTGATCAGTTCCACTCTTGACAACACCTTCAGCAGGCGACCCGCCCACTTTGTATCTAGCAGTTTCCGATCGGGCCGTCAGCGCCATACTGATAAAGGAAAAGCTGGGGGAGCAGCGGCCAGTTTATTATATGAGCAAGGCAATGGTCGACACCGAAACACGCTACCTTCTGCTGGAAAAACTCATCCTCGCCCTAGTCATGGCAGCAAGAAAACTGATGCATTACTTCCAGGGGCATAGCATTGTGGTGCTAACAGATTACCCCCTCCGATCAGTACTACGCAGTGTGGAAGCATTAGGACGCGTTTAAAAGTGGGCTCTTGAACTCGGCCAGTATGATATTCAGTTTCTTCTTAGAACCTCAATTAAGGGATTGCCGACTTTGTGGTTGAATTCACTGGGGGGCTTGCCGACTTCAAGTCTGCTGAAGTTCGACCTAAGCCGAACTGGAGAATTTATATTGGGGACATTTGGCAGTTGTACTATGATGGAGCAGTTGTACTATGATGGATCATCCAATCATCGGGGCAATAGAGCCGGAGTGGTAATCATGGCTCCCGACGGCGCAATAATTGAGCAGGCCGTCAAACTCGGCCTCGATGCATCAAATAACGAGGCCGAATACGAAGCTCTTCTGGCCGGTTTGAGGAATGCACACCTTCTGGGTGCTCGGCGTTTGCTGGTATTTTGTGATTCAAAATTGGTGATCAATCAGCTAAAAGGGGAGTATGCAGCCAAAAATGACTGCATGACGGCTTACATGAAATCGGCTAGCGCCTTGTTGGCCAAATTTGACCATCATGAATTGAATCAGATAACATGTGACCAGAACACACATGCAGATGCCCTAGCTTGTGTAGCCTCCGCCATTAACTCAGAGATTAAACGAACCATCGAAGTAGGCTTCATCCCGGAGCTGAGCATTAGGCCTTCGGAGGAAATTGAGGTCAATGTCATAGAGTCAGGACCGAGTTGGATAGACCCCATTGTTGCATTCCTATCTTCCGAACAGCTCCCAGCGGACAAAAAAGAAGCGCACAAGCTGCGAAACAAAGCCTTGTGATACTACTTGGATCTGCAAGGAAACCTTTATAAAAAATCCTTTTCTGGTCCATACCTGGAATGTGTACACCTGGACAAAGTCGAAGAACTTATGACTGAAATACATAAAGGCAGTTGTGGTGCCCACTCTGGCGGGTGCTCTTTGGCCCATCGAGCTATAACAGAAGGGTATTACTGGCCGACAATGAGAGCTGATGCCGAATGCTATGTAAAGAAATGTGAACAGTGCCAGAAGTTCTCCTCGTTAACCCATTTTCCTGCTAAAGAGTTGAGCTCTATCACCAACCCCTGGCCGTTTGCCCAGTGGGGGCTTGATATCGTAGGACCGTTGTCGAGGGCCCCAGGGAACAAGCGATACTTGATCATCGCCACAGACTACTTCACAAAATGGGTCGAAGCGGAGGCATTAATGCACGTTTGATCGAGATGCTGATGTTAAGCGCTTTGTATGGAGAAATATCATAACACGATTCGGCATTCCAAGAGCTCTTATTTCAGACAATGGCACCCAGTTTGATTGTGGCATCTACCGAGAGCTGTGCAGCAAGTATGGTATCCGGCCTTACTTTTCTACGCCGACTTACCCACAAAGCAATGGTCAACCTGAAGCCTCTAACAAATCTATCTTGGACGGCATCAAGAAGAGGCTGGAGAAAGCTAAAGGCAAATGGGTCGAAGAATTACCGAGTGTATTGTGGACTCATCGAACTACGCCAAGGCGATCCACTGGGGAAACACCGTTTGCATTATGCTTTGGAACCCAGGCGATCATACCCCTGGAGATCGCCCACCTAACCCTGAAATCGTAAGTTTTTGATATGGGCCGAAACGACATGATGCTGGCTTTGGATTTGATTCTGATCGAAGAACGAAGAGACCAAGCCCTTGCGTCCATGGCGCGGTACTAGCAGCAGCTTGCCAAGTCATATAATCAACGAGTTCAGTTGCGCTGCTACACACTAGGAGAGTTGGTCTTGAAGAAGGTACTTCCCGCTGCCAAGAATCCGGTGGATGGCAAATTGGGTCCAAACTGGGATGGCCCCTATCAGATTGATTCGATCGCAGAAGTAGGGGCATATCGGCTCAAAGACATGTCTGGAAGGAGTCTGCCACGACCTTGGAATTCAATGCACTTGAGCAAATTCTATCATTAAACCCGACCTGTGGGGAATGATTTTAGTTATGAATGGCTCACCATGTACACATTCCACTTTTGTAATGCAAAGATTCCTGCTTACTCATTGTGCAATCTAGTTAAAAAGATTTCAGATAAAAGCCTCCGGATTCGGAGCGCCCTTCGTGGATATCACGATTGGCCAAAAAGTCTCCGGGTTCGGAGCCCCATCGGCGCATAACATCTTTGGGCCGAAAAAGCCTCCAGATTCAGAGCGCCCTTCATGGATATCACGATTGGCCAAAAAAGTCTCTGGATTCGGAGCCCCATCGGCGCATGACGTCTTTGGGCCGAAAAAGCCTCCGGATTTCGAGTGCCCTTTGTGGATATTACGATTGGCCAAAAAGTCTCCAGATTCGGAGCCCTACTGGTGCATGACGTCTTTGGGCCGAAAAAGCCTTCGGATTCAGAGCGCCTTTCGTGGATATCACGATTGGCCATTCTCCGGATTTAGAGGATTAGCCAAAAAGTTTTCGGATTCGGAGCCCCATCGGCGCATGACGTCTTTGGGCCGAAAAAGCCTCCGGATTCGAAGCGCCCTTTGTGGATATCACGATTGGCCAGTCTCCAGATTCGGAGGATTGGCCAAATAGTCTCTAGATTCGGAGCCTCATCGGCGCATGACATCGGGCCGAAAAAGCCTCCGGATTCGGAGCGCCCTTCGTGGATATCACGATTGGCCAGTCTCCGGATTCGGAGCCCCATCGGCGCATGACGTCTTTGGTCGAAAAAGCCTTCGGATTCGGAGCACCCTTCGTGGATATCACGATTGGCCAGTCCCCGGATTCGGAGGATTGGCCAAATAGTCTCCAGAGTCGGAGCCCCATCAGCGCATGATGTCTTTGGGCTGAAAAAGCCTACAAATTCGAAGCACCCTTCGTGAGATATCACGATTGGCCAAATAAAGACTCCGGATTCGGAGCCCCATCAGCGCATGTCGTCTTTGGGCCGAAAAAGCCTCCAGATTTGGAGCGCCCTTCGTGGATATAACGATTGGCAATGTCTCCAAATTGGGAGCCAAGGCCGTACATAACATGTGTATACCGAATATATGTTTTATGAAGAATGCTCTGATATGTCGAGCCGGCAAAAACCGTTTACACATTAAAGCATTTAAAACACATTTATTCAAACATTTATACAATGAGACATGCAAACACGTGTGTGCCAAATATAAAACGAAACACAAACATTGAAAATAAAATATTTTATTCGATCAGCCAATGATTACATAGTTTTGAACGCAGTCTGCGTTTGAGTATTACAATGAATATTTTTATCCGGTGGCTCCTTCATCGTCACTCTTCTCAATTTCAAAAACAGAAAAAAGGAAATCATTCTTTTGGTACAACGGCAACGTAGAATTTACACCTGCTGCCTAGAGAGCCTCAGCTTCTTGAAGTGCCTTGATCCAACAGTGTCTAAACCCACGACTTTCACATTAGCAAACTTCTTCGGCGAGTTTCTCCTTGGTCTTCTGAATTCCAACCTTTCGGCTGTCATGAAAGCCTTTTTCATAGGCTGCGGCCCTCGCAGTCTTAATCGCAAACATGCTACCCGTGTTCCGATCGGCAATAACATCACTGATTAGCCTTTGAGTCACCCTCTCTTTCACAACTGGGTTGGGATGGTTGATTGATTGAGACTTGGCAGACTTGATTTTCCTTACCTCACGCTCGGCCCTCTCCGCGCGAGCTTTTAATTTCTGAATGCGTTCATCTCTCTGCTCTATGTCGCCCCGAGCGGCGCGAAAACGCATGCCGATTTCATAAGCGGTGTACAACCCCTTCACCGCCCTGTGAACACCTTCACAAAACACTTCAATGTCCTGCCGACCCACCATCGACTGCTGGACTTCGGGTGGAAAAATCTGTCGAGTGAACTCAACTGCCACATTTGGATCTCGAATGATCGAATCCGCCTTTGTCATTGGTCTATTCCCCATGAAGACCGCAAAACTCAATGGGCGCGGAGTCGTGTCAGATTCCCTTCCAGAACGGGGTTGAGGAGACTTGCCCTGTGGCTGCTCGTCCCTCCTGGGCGACCTACTTCGACGACGTGGAGATTGGTGTCTCTCTCGCTCCCTCGAAGTCCTACTTCCCGTGCGCGAAGGTTCACCACTTCGACTCATATCACCTCCCAGCTCAACTAGCGTCCTCGCTTCCCCTTTGCTATTGAAGAAAGTCTATTCAACATTCGCACTTGTTTAACCTTCCTCAAAGAGCTGGATTGAGTTGCTAACTGAGCATATAAATAGGACCTTCGTTCACAAAGTACACGCCCATTTATTCCCTACGAGGGCAGCACCTCTGAGGCAATCTCATTAATATCAAAACCTCAACAGCCCGGTGCCGATTGAGTCACATGCCCCAATCGCCCCATCAACCTCTGTTATTCGGCATTCTATGTTTATGAACTAGTTGGGGCAAGGGCAGATTCATCAATCTAGCCGGCTTGAGTGCCCCAGCCGGTCCACGAATCGATTCATCAGAACAATATTCATAAGTTCGTTTTATTCAGCGTTCTATGTTCATGAACCAGCTGGGGCAAGGGCAAATTCATCAATCTAGTCGGCTTGAGTGCCCCAGCCATTCCACTAATCGATTCATCAGTACAATATTCATAAGTTCGTTTTATTCGGTGTTCTATGTTCATGAACCAGCTGGGGCAAGGGCAGATTCATCAATCTACTCGGCTTGAGTGCCCCAGCCATTCCACGAATCGATTCATGCTCGTTTGTTCTACTTCACGAATCTAGTCTGCGTTTTATGCTCATTTCGTTCTAAAGGTAGATTTGTC
The DNA here is from genome assembly GCF_004153795.1 of Camellia sinensis. Taxonomy (NCBI): domain Eukaryota; kingdom Viridiplantae; phylum Streptophyta; class Magnoliopsida; order Ericales; family Theaceae; genus Camellia; species Camellia sinensis. The sequence goes on from NW_021026979.1 coordinate 125,767, forward strand.
AAACGGCCTTCTGAGCTGACCTATCGGCACCTCATGAATTCATTTTATTCATGATTAAATCAAATTCATTAATTTAATCAGCTATTAAGTTTACTGCCTCACGAAGTCAGGACGTTTTGTTCTAATTGCTAATTCTTTTAATTATGTACTCATATAACAAACAATACAAGCAATAACTTGAGAGCATAAAAAATTTTCATTCATAAATTGGGCGCTAATAGCAGACATTTTACACATGAAAATCCAAAAAAGATGAAAATCAACTAACAAAGAGCATACATTGAAATAGAAAATCCCTAATAAAACTAAAATGTCTCCCAAATCAAGCCTCAGGATTAGACTCAAGCGGCTCAACGTCCAGTTGCTCGTATGGAATTGGCATGGCCAATGTAACTCCAGCTACAACAAGGGCCTTGAGCCACCCCTGTTTGAATCCCCAATTCTCAAATTTGGGGAATTCTTCTATGTAGTTTTCAAGGGCGGCGCCCTTTCCAGCCTCAAACGCCGTAGAAGCCTTAGAGTCGACTTTTTCGTTGGCCTTCTTCAACTCTTCTAACTCGGCCTCCACCTTGGCAAGCGCCTCCTTGGCTAACCTGAGCGATTCCTCACTCACGCTTTCCCTCTGCTCGGTGACCAATCTCTGCTCTTCAGCATTTTTCGCTCTTTTCATCTCGGTCTCCGCCCTTGCACTCTCCATCGTCGTCCTCGCCGCTTCGAAGTTGGCCCTACTCTTTTTGCTCTCCATCTCCGATCTTAAACGGCCGATTTCTTTGACGGCGTCGTGCTGGCGCTGCTTTATCTCGTCTATCCTTCCAACTGTTTGTAAAACAAAAAATTAAAACCAAAACAAATATACGCAGAAACACAAAAGACAAGATCAAGCTAAATACCAGAAGAGCTGTCTAAGCGGCCAATACAATTGCTAACATGTCCGGCTCTGAGCGGAAAGCCGCCTTGTCGGCCGGCAACGAGACTGACGAAGCCAGGCTCAACGCCACGACTGGATCTTTCACAACCGATATGTCCGAGAAGATCGGTACGTTTTTTATCTTCGGCTGAACCATAAAAGGAACAACCACGTCTGACTCCTCTAAGCACGGCCATTTTTCGACCAGGTTTTCTTCGGAGACGGCCTCGAAATCGGTGGATCGCTTCTCCCTCCCCTTATCGGCCTCTGGAGTCAAACGACCAACTGACCGTTCCATCTCAACAGAAACAATTTGAGCCATTTCAACCATGACAACCGGTTCGGATGATTAAGGAAGGGTAGGTTTAGAACTAATGACCTCGGCTTTCTGACGGGCAGCCAAATGTTCAACGTTCTTTTTTCGTGCCAGTTGAGAAAGAGATTCCTTCACCATACTCTCAGAATAGGAGCTGGGAAGATCTGCCAAACCAGTAAAAATATCTCCGAAGGAAAACTCGGCCCGACCCGAAGTGGACGATGAGTTAGGCTGGTTAAGACCGGCTGCCTCAAATGCTGAGTTTAGAGCCTCGTCGACCTCTTCGGCCTCCGCAGCGTACTCTCTCGTTGGTTCGTCAATTACCTCGACCACTGTCTCTACGTCTTACTCCGAATCAGAAACTTCGAAACCAATTTGCCTAAGGGTCTTGAAGCTGGGGAAGATAAGAACCGTAAGGTGTTATTCGCCGTATGGGATCGGAATGTCATCCACGGCCGAAAACGTAGTATAAGTAGGCTCGTACCACAGGAGTATATGGGCGGCTCTCCCTTGCTTCTGTACGTTTGGACGGCCAAAATACTTGAGTGCAGTCTTAATTTTGGCAAAGACTACGTCGTCAGCCGAGGTCAAAATCTTTTTCAACTTATTGCCTGCACAAATAAAGGATTAGAATTGGAGAAAAAGCCGAATAAAAGAAAGATCAATAAACACAAGGAGTTACATGGCAACCTGGTTCACCTCTCCGTTTGGGAATAGGGTCGAGGCGATCTTTGCCTTCGCTGAATTCCCAGTTGCCTCAGACATTGACCATTACATCGTCAACTCGTTTGCCAGAGCTGGCAAGCATGGTTACCAAGTGATGGTCAGTGTCCTTGGCCCTGAAAAATTAGCGCCCGAGCCGATCGGAGGATTTGGTTAAAGCGTAGCAGTGCCAAATCGCCAGAATGCCAAGGTTGACCCTAAGGTGCCGGTTCAACTCTACAATTCCCATTATGATTTGAAAAAAATTCACATTGGGTTGAGAAGGAATCAGACCCCAATGGCAGAGGATGGCCCTAAGAAATGGGTGTAAGGGAAAGCGAACTCCGCCCTCCGCAATGGATAGAAGAGGAAAGACGATTGCATTTTGGTCATCCCTCTCCATATCAAGAGTATTGTCCGTCACTAGAGATAGATGGACATCATCAGGGATAGAAAAATGTCGTCGGAACCCAGAAATACGACCCTCGGAAAGGAGGTCTTTCAAATGCTTAGCCATTCTAGTAAGGACTCAAGGGTATTCTAAATAAAAAATGAACGCGGAAAATAGGATTACAAAGAGAAGAGAAGAAAACTTACGAAAGGCAAAGGAGACAAGGAAAGATGGGAAGAAGTTGCAGAAGATGCGAGACAGAGGAGAGATACCGGCTAGCAATCCAGGAGGCTCAAATATTCAAAAAAGCATGCATTCGAAGAGACTGGAGTTTCAAATCATAATAAATGCAAAAGATGCACGAATGAGGCGGGAACGCATAATGATGACCGATGGGCATGTGCGTTCTGACATTCACATTGGGATAGGTGAAGCCGCCTAACTTATGTTTCTCTTGACTTTTCAAATTCGAAACCAAACACACCAATTAACTGCTGTCAATGGGGAGTTTGGGGGGCAATTGTGGGAGCCGAATAAATAGCCGAATCAGAAGCATACGCTCTAGAAGATAGACATTACTCAGCTCTAACCTGCATGATTAGGAAGCCGAATATAATAAATAAGCCGAGTAACTATTGAACTATGGGGCCGAATAAATAAGCGGATAGTGAGCAAAAAGTGGACCAGGCCCTGAGGCCCGGGAAACGAGTATAAATAAAGGAACAACAGTCGAAGAAAGGTATGTGAGAACTAGTATGCTTAACTTAAAATACAAGTAACCCAGAGAGAGTAGAGACTAACTTGTCTGTTGGAGTGCTAATTCCGGCACCCCCGACCGGAGTGTTCATTTCTTTTCAGGTGTCCATTTGAGGATCACGAGCGTCTCCCAAGATCAGAAGAGTATTTCCAAACCACATCCCACACTAGGAAAATTACAACTCAATAAACAAGTTTGTTCGTGGGATTGACAAGACTAAGGGACCTAATAAAAAGTTTGTTTCACTAATATTTGACACATGATAGTTTCAATTATCTTTCAGCTAAGAAAACAAATACAAGTAGACTCCCCAAACCCGATGACTTCTCCAAGGCTCTTTACACTCTTGATATCGGTCAAAATGATCTTACCCTTTGCTATATAATAAAACTTGATGTTCGAGCTCAAATTCCAAATATAATTAACAAATTTGTTGCAGTAGTCAAAGTAAGTTTTACTATATTTAATTACAATCGGAATTAATAAAATTAAAATTTTATGTATAGACATTGTTGTTTTGGGTCATTGCTTAAAAATAATAATATAGGTGTGAATGCACTTCTTATACTATATATTGCAGGTTTTGTATCAACAAGGGGCAAGGGCATTCGAGATACATAACACAGCCCCAATTGGTTGTTTCGGATTTGCTAGCAAATTGATTGGGGAATTGCCTAGGACTCAAGATCAAAACAAATGTTATACCTTTATGAATGAAATGTCCAATGAATACAATAGACAACTCAAAGAAAAGGTGAACAAACTAAGGGTAGAGCTTCTAGAAGCTGCCTTAACATATGTGGATCTTTATACCCCAATGCATAAATTGCTTACCACTTACACTAAACTAGGTAATTATCATTATCGCCTTCATCAACTTTACCATTTTCAATCTATATTACAATTTTTTTTGATATTATTACTCATATTTCCATAATATTTTCAACTTATTCTCTTAACTATATACAACTACTTACATATTAAAAAATAACAAAGTTCCATTAATATTGAAATACAAATAGCTCTTGTCCAAATAAATCATGGATAACCAAATGGTGTTTTAAATGTTTTCATGCTACAAAATGATTTATAACTATCATTTTTTATGTCATTATTCTAATCTAGGCTTCTTTATTTATTTATTTATTTAAGGTAATCGTCGTATTTCAGTTTTCTTATATTGTTCTCTCTTTACATTATTTGTAGGTTTGAAATACCCTACTTTTGATGGTATACACCGAATTCAATCTGTGAATCAATGGCTTGCTAATCGTATAGTCAACGGCTTAATGTCAAACCCACTGACTCCAATAATCCATGCATGTCATAAGCATGTGGGCGCATAATATGCCTATTTGGTGTAGCTTAAAAACTACTTATTTCAGCTTTTAACTTAATTTAAGCTATAATATTGTGTTTGGTGCAACTTAAATTATTAGATTATAGCTTATTTGAAGGTATTTTCAGCTTCGGGGCCAAAGCAGCTCGGGGGGTGCTTATTTGAAACAACTTATGCGCACAGCTGGTAAGGGGGGCTGAAATGACTTAAATGCCCCTCTAAAACTTCAAAAATTACGAAAATGCCATTATATAAACCCTCTTCTATGTTGCCCTAACAGGCTCCTCTCCTCTTACACTCTCCTCTTCTCTTCTCCTTTGCTCTCGGCGACTGACAATGAACTCTTTCACATCTCCAAGATTGCAGTCGATCGTTCAGTTTGGACCCCTATTTTTCATTGATCTGCACCAAAAAGGTAAGATTTCATGCCCTTTGTTTGTTATATATATATACACACATCAATTTAGGGTTTTTGTTTTTGGTTGCTCTATGTGTGCGAGTTATTACTGAGCTCTCTCTTCCCGCTCTCTCTCTCTCTCTCTCTCTCTCTCTCTCTCTCTCTCTCTCTCTCCCTTTTCTCTTTAATTACTGTGAAATGGTGGATTCGATTACTGTGAAATAGTGTGATACTCTAGCAAACAAGGCTTACGAAGGGCTCTCTGTCATGTTTTGTTACCTTCTCTTCCTAGTCTTACCCACTCCCCAAATACCCCTCCATATTTTGCAAGAATTTAAATAAAACAAAACAGTACAAGAAAAAAAATTCTAGGGTTCTTGCTTTCCCTTCTCGAAATCCCTATTCTTCTCTAGGAATTTAGGTTTCTTTTTTTTTCTTTCTTTGGTATTTCTTCTTGTCTATCTTTCAATTTGTTTATTTTCTGTTTGGTTGGTGAGAATTTGAAGGAAATCTTGACAATTTTGCACTGCAATTGTCTTAATTTTTTTAGTAACTAAGTGGGTAGTTCAATGTTTTGTTTTTGATTGTTCTGATGAGAAGTTAATTACCAGAAATTTTGTTTCTTTAATTTCATTTCTTTGACTGAAGTTGGGGTTCTTTGTTTTTGGGTGCCAACCAAATGGTTAAAAATTTTGGGTGTGCTGATAAGTGGGTTTGTTTTTGTTTAACTGTCTTTGCAACTAAACTAGTTGTTCACAGCATATGCTAGTTGTGGTGTTTGTTTGACTGTCTTGATGAGAATTTAAGACCAAAGTGCACAACATATGCAAGTTATTGATTATTTTTGTATTTTTATTGAATTCCTCTGTCTCATTTCAAACTATGGACTTTAGTTAGTTCATTGGTGATATGAATTAATGTTTATATTTGGTCTCATTTCAAACTATGTTGTTTGTTTGGTATGATGACTTTAGTTTATAATGAATTAATGAATTCCTGTCTCATTGCAAACTGTGGACTTTAGTTTATATTTGGAATTAATGTTTATATGTTGACTGTAGTGATATTTTGAACAAATCTAGTATGAAAATGTTTAGGAATTAATGTTTAGGTATGATAATGAATTAATGTTTAGTTCATTAGATGCTGTGAAGGGTGAGGATGGGTGTAGGAATTAACAAATTCGAGAGATGGGTGTAGGGTGAAGATGAACTTTTATTTAACTTCATTTCTGATGATGGGTGTTATTGTTTTGGTCTTTTCTGGGTTCATATGTAAGGTGTGTGCTTACAGTTGTGTGACAAGTATTATCTCAATCATTTTTCATAAAAGTTGAATGAGAAAATGACCAAATGAAATGTACGATACAATTAACTTCTCAATCAATTTTAGAGGATTTTGATTGAATTCTTCCTAATTAATGCAGAGGTGTGTCATCCTCTAGTCACTATTCTTCCAGTGCTGAGACCTTGGACTTGAGGTATGAGGCTTTGAAATGTGATTGTGGTGTAAGAACTTCCATAAGAGTTACCGAGTCTGACAAGCTATCTAAAGGGAGAATGTACGTCATTTGTGAGATGAGAAATTGTCATTTTTGGAGGTGGTGTACCCCAAAATCTGTGATGATGGTAGAGTGGCAGAGGAACGAGAGAATGGTTTATCAAAATCAAAACATTGAGACTGTAGGACCAAAAGTAAAGAACCAGATGCTTGAGCAATCCTTAACATTCATGAAGTTGCTTCTTGTGGGTTTGCTCACAATTTGTATTGTTCTGTCAGTTGTATTACTCTTCAAATGATTGTAGGTGGCTTCTAGATCAGGTGTTTTTTGCTAAGCTATGTACCCAATGAATGTTGATATGTCTATCCTAGTTGCCATGTATGATTATTTTGTACTAATCTTATGTTTTAATGCAAGCAATAATGAATAAGTATGTGTTAAAGAATTTTTTTCTTTCATAGAATGAGTATCCAAGAGGAAACACAATCTGAAAATAGGAAGAACAAGGGAAAATCCTCACAAGTACGATCCGTTAAGGCTCATTGGGATGCAAAATCAAACGAAATTTTTATTAAGCTTTGTGTTGAGCAAGTGAAGACTGGACACAAACTTGGTACACACTTAGATAGGGTCGGGTGGGAAAATGTGATAACAAAGTTTAAAACTATGACTGGAAAAGCATACCAACGAGTACAAATCAAAAATCATTAGGATGTTTTAAAAAAAGATTGGCTTTTATGGAATAATGTTTTAAGGGGTGAGACAAGCTTAGGCCGTGATATATTAATTGGAGCTATCTCTGCATCTGATAAGTGGTGGACTAATAAATTGGAGGTAAGAGAATTGATTAATGTACATATTATGTTTTTTTTTTTAACATACCAAATTTTAAATAGGCCAAATTGTTAAATTTTCCTTTGTAATTGTTGCAGAGGTATCTTGATGCTACTAAATTTTGGCTTATGCCGTTGCAATTCATTGAAGACCTAAGCATACTATTCTCAGATGCAGCCGCTATAGAAGAATGGGCATACACCCCTAGCTCAGGGGTTATGCCTAACACTGATGAGACTCGGGAGGAATTTCATGATGATGTTGATTTGGAGCTGGTTCATCCTTCTAATTTAAACAAAAAACGTGATGGTTTATCAAACCAGAGCAAGGAAAAAAAGAAAGTTTCTGGTGTAGTTCTACTTAACAAAACACTTGATCATATAGTCAATGTGGTTAAGTCATCTTCAGTAACTTCAACACAAATCTCATCAAGATATCCTTCAATTGCAGAATGTTTGGCGAAGTTAGAAAACATCCCTGGTGTGTCCTTGGATGATGAGCTGTATGTATAGGCTGCAAGATTGTTCTTAAGAGACAAGCGTCATGAGTGCTTCATGACACTTCCTACAGATGATGTTCGGCTGAGGTTTCTGAAGTTGGAGATTGAGATGGAGAAGACCAACACAGGCTATAGTCAATATGGTTGAGTCATCTTCAGTAACTTCAATACAAACCTTATCCAGATATCCTTTAATTGTAGAATGTTTGGCAAAGTTAGAAAGCATCCCTGGTGTGTCCCCGGATGATGAGTTGTATGTATGGGATTGCAAGATTGTTCTTAAGAGACAAGCGTCGCGAGTGCTTCATGACACTTCCTGCGGATGATTGTCGCTTGACTTTTCGTGCTCCTTTCGGATACGATAGCCCTACAGTTCGGACACCCGTGGTTCTGAATCTTATTTCACAAGTGCAATGTGAAAGAGATAAACACAAAAGAGTATAAATCCAGCAAATCTTTTGGAAAATCAATTTTGAATCAAAATTCCAAAAATAGATTGCTTTGCTATATTATAAAGTCGCCACTTTATTTTTGAAAAATTTAGGAAACCTGTGACTCGTGCCAAAGGCCATTAGTCCGTCATCACCAAAGTGTCTCAACTCGGGAATTCAGGTACGAGAGGGGAACGTCATGAATTGAGCACCCCACTAGCCCAATCAAAGATCGACCTCTACTAATCCCGATGGGATTCTTATTTACATTATATGCTCTTGTTCCGATTATTAGGCTAACATTATTAGGTGAGGCACACAAGTACAGACCACTTTACAAAATTTGGAACAAATTGATGTTATGTTTGTTTTGAAAAAGTGTTTTGAATACGCGTCACTTGAAAAAGTGAGTTTGTATGTACATTAATCAATTTATTCCAATTTAAGTAAAAGGCCTTCATTCACCGGCATTCAAACAAGTATATCACTTAAGCACTTAGCCTCATGGAATCATGCTTTGATGTCATGACAACAATCACACGCATGCAATATGCTAAAGCAATAAATGCTCACTTAGTACTCTGTGGGGAGCCAAAGAAGACAAAATAATTAGAAAAATGCATGGCCCTAAATATGCAACATGACTAATGCAACACATACAAAATGCTACTAATAGGTTCGGTTACTAACATGGCATATGAGTCCATCCAAAACATGCGATATAGCATGTAGTCAAGGAAGTAATAAATGACTATGTTATTAGAATGATGAACCGAACCCTTTTGTATGCAAGGTATGCAAAACAAGTGAATGCAAGTTCATGGAAGATGCTAAGTAAATATGATGCTACCATTATAAGCGGGTAAATAAAAGGGAGAAAGAAATGGGGGTTAGAAGACATACAACTTATTACATATTTTTCCCTCATTCAAGAGGGTCCGAATGAGTTTCCAAGTTTCCGAATTAAACTAACTATTATAAATTCGAATGAATGAATTAAAGAACTAACTAGCTAACTACTTTATTACAATAATAATGAGATATGAACTAACTATCTAAGTTAACTAGCTATGACAATTATAAATAAACAATAATAATAATTACAACAAGACTAATTACAACAATAATAATTACAATGATTAACATCAAACAATACAATGGATGCACAATGATCGCATGAACAGTGTCCAAAAACTGTTTTGTCTTCCTAGACATGCTTTGTTTCACCTTCAATCACTGCCCTCTACTTTCTGCAAAACACTCTGTCTACCAAACATTGGAGGCCAGCCAGCTGGCCTTAAATGAGATCTGGCTGGGTGCAAAAAGAGCCGGACGTGCCCTCATTTTGTGTCAAAACTGTTTTTGTGCTCTGAGGTGAGAATAGTGTAAATAGAGCCTTTCTAGGCCCTGTTTGTCCCTTTTGCTCTTCTCTGTCATGGAAAGCCTCAAGAGAAGAACGAAGTCATTTCCAAAACTATCAATGAGCAAGTTGATTGCTTGATGATTTCGGACATGATTTTGGACAAAAATCAATGAATACAATGAACAACAACCACCCCTCCCTCCTATCATGGAATGAGTTCAAAGAGGGACGTAGAGACATTGTTTCAAGGTTCATCAAAACATCATGAATTGACATATAACGACCCTTGACACGATGGACTTGGCATAACGTCCAGCCAAACCCAAGCAATATAACTCATTTTCTTTATGTTGGTTGGTTCATTTTAAGCTAATTTTCTTAGTCCTTTCCATTCTTTAATTCATTTGTCCAAAATGATAATTAAGTCCACTAAATGAGAAGAAACATCAAACAAGAGGTGATCCTAAACATGAAAGAGAGACCATGCCGTTGACGATGAACCTCTGTAGAGATTAAGTCATTGAGCATAGATCTCTTTTTGATGCTTTGAATAACCATTAACCGGTTGAAATAACTCTCATACAAAAGAAGAAAAGAAGAAAAGAGGGAGGTTGCGGAAATGAATGCTAGATTTCTTATTAAAATGATACTCTTGACATGAAAATTAACCAAAGAAAAGCTATTAGAGCATGTGTAACACAACACAACAAGTAAGATATGAGGACTTACAACACAACAAGCTATATATTCAAAGCATACATTAATTAAATAAATTAAGACAGGCCTAAAACAGCCCCTAATATGCAAAAATCAATGATAAAAGTGCATGAGAAGGGCCCAAAAATTTAAACAAAAAGCAAGGAAAACAAGGCTAGTAAACAAGAACAATGAAGGGAGGCTAACCCCTCTACTTTTGAGACCTCAAACCATTTGTTTTAGCCCTTTTTTAAACTCTGAAAATCAGTTTGAAGACCAAAGAAAAAAGTGTAAAACAAAGGTTTGAGCTATGAAGTAAGGTACAAGAAAGGGTGTTAAACCTTTCTACCTTTGGTAGCCTTTTAAACCCAAGTTCAAACACGTAAAATGGATCCAAAACAACACAAAGACATAAGAAATAGATAGCAAGAGATAGAAATGAAAGCAAGAGAAAAAGGTGACAAGCTTATACCTCTTGAAGAAGACAAGTTCTTGGTTGTAAACCAAACTTGGTTCAAGTACACTCTTAAGGTTGAATTGTGATTCACAAGTCTCAACCAAGGCTCTAAGGTGATGATCTAAGGTTGTTTATGGTGTATAGACATGATTCAAGAGGGACAGGTTAGCTCAAAGGTAGCTTGTATGTGAAGAAGGAGCTCTTAAGGGTGTACATATGCTCTCTAGAAATTGTTCAATCCTCAAAACAAAGATATGACCTTGTATTTATAGAATTTGAGCAAAATAGATCGAAAATATCTTCAAAAATAGACAGCTGATAGGCTCCTACCCAGAATGGTGTTTCTTGCCAAAGAGAGCCGGTCGGCTCCCAATGTAGCATGGCTGGTCCCCAATGTGCTCCCCTGTTCCTCTGTTTTAAGCTCAATGTAGGGTGGCACAATGTTAAAAAAATAAAATTCTGGGGTACAAACAATGTAAATATGAAAGGTCTGGAATTGTTTCGAGAGCTTGAACTTAGATTCCTTCGTTGAGAATTCGAATCACACACACAATGCAACTTCATCATTAAGTGCTCCGAACTAAGCGCCTAAGTCTTGCATTTGGTAAAAAGTGGGATGTCTATAGTTGCCCCTCTTTGACAGAGCTTGAAGTTATGAAATGACGTGAGCGAATGTCAAAGCCCAGAGACGACCCATTTTGACGAGGCCGTAAGACTTGGGCAGACAAACAAAATGCAGATGCAGTTGGTTGAACTCAAAAGTTGCCTAGGTATCCCTTTGCAAGGAATCAAACCAGCGTAGTTCAGGACAGGATGCAAATGATACACAATGTAATGAAACAATGCAAATGATATATAATGTAAGCAATCTAAGCCACGAGCAGTGTGTACCACACAAATATCATAAAGGAATGAGGATGCAATTAAACTACATTTTATATGGAAAATAAGTGGGCACGAGCCAAACAATGCCTAACACAGGCTAAGTGCCTACGTCCTCAATACTGGCTTCAGCGCAACAAGACAAAGTAAAGTACAATGCAATGGATGCAGTAAATGAAGTGAATAAGGGGCGCAGGCCAAACTACGTCTTACCTAGAAAGGGTATGGATACAAACCAAACAACGTCTAACACAAAAAAGGTACTGACAACCTCAATACTGGCGTCAGCGCAATATGGGTACTTACACATGATAGAACTATGTTTCAACGAGGGAAAGGTATGAACACATACCAAACTAAGCTTAACATAGAAGGAATTCAGGTGATAAAATGGTATGATGTAATGGGTGCAATGGATAATGCAGTAGACGCATGTGATAGATGTTATATGATACGGTAGAAGTACTAGATAATAATAGATATGATGTAGCAGCTAGGAAGTAGGGCTCTTAGAAAGGACCTTACTAGGGCAATTGGTGATGACTCACCTTATGCTGATGTGGATCTTCCTCTTCTTCTTGGTTTCAAAACTTCTTCCTTCATCTTGCACTTCTAAACCATAGGTGCTACTTTTCTTCCTAGCCATGTTTGCAAATTTCGCTATTCTCCAACAGGGTGACAAACTAGGTTGGTTCAATATCCAAAATTGAGGTACATACAAGCTACCTCAACCTATGGGGCTGCCATATAGATTTTAAGCCGAGGATACACCCCTAGGTATTTAAACCAGACTTTAGTCTTAGAAATTCTAAACCATTGCGTTCTAGGCATCGTCATACAAACTCTAGTTTCCACCATCTCAATTGGTCTCCTAGGAACTCATTACAAATACAGTCAGGTGCCTTTACCAGACCGCCTAAAATCGTTCTGGCACGACAAACACCAAAGGAATTGCACCTTTAGAGGATTTAAGGTTTCTTAGACCTAGTGAGTGCACAAGACAATGTGGGTGAGGTGCACAAAATAGTGCGGGGTGAACGAATGCACAAAATAGTGCTATGTGGGTGCACAAGACAATGCTATTTGGATGCATAAGACAATACGATGGGGGGAATGCACAAAATAGTGTGATACAAGGTGAATGCACAAAACAGTGCTCCGTAGGTGCACAAAACAGTGCGAACTCAGGGTGCATAAAACAATGCGATACAAAGTGCACAAAATAGTGCCATGCAAGGTGCACAAAACATTGCTATGAAAGTGCACAAAACAGTGCGATACAAAGTGCACAAAACAATGTGACGCAAAGTGCACAAAATAGTGCGAACTCAAAGTGCACAAAACAGTGTGGACAAAGTGAATGCACAAAACAGTGTGAACTCAAAGTGCACAAAACAGTGCAAACTCAAAGTGCACAAAATAGTGTGGTACAGGGTGAATGCACAAAACAGTGCAAAACAAGGTGAATGCACAAAACAGTGCGATACAAGGTGCACAAAACAGTGCGATACAGAGTGGATAAAATAGTGCTATACAAAGTGCACACAACAGTGCGATATAAGGTATACAAAACAGTGCAAACTCAAGGTGCATAAAACAATGCAATACAAAGTGCACAAAATAGTGTGATGCAAGGTGCACAAGATAGTACAATACAAGGTGCACAAAATAGTGTTGTGTGGGATGAGTGCACAAACTAGTGCGATGCAAGGTGCACAAGATAGTGTGATACAAGGTGCACAAAACAGTGCTGTGTGGGATGAATGCACAAAATGATGCGATGCAAGTATAATGCACAAAACAGTGTGATGCAAGGTGCACAAAACAGTGCGATACAGGGTGCACAAAATAGTGCGATACAAGGTAATGCATGGTATGCAGAGGGAAATGAGCAGTACTCAAAGTAGTGCATCATGTACCTTATGAAATGAGTGTAGTGCAACTTGCCACAACTCATTGAAATATAACACAAAAGAAGGCAACTCGACAAAACTATGTTAAGTATAGAACAGAGTCAAGAGCAAGAGTAACCAATCACGCAGTTCAAATCAACCAGAGTATATAAGCATGCATGCATAATCCAAAACACATGTATTAATTAGAGGGACGATGGTAATCCCAAGAGAGTTTTGAAATGGTTGGAGACAACTTTCAAAAGCTGAATCATATCAGAATAATCATGGGGGTGAGCTAGCCTAATCTAGGGAAAAGTGCCTAACAAATGGCTTTAGTAGAATGGGAGAAAGGTTGGGTTCATGCCGCTTGTTCAAATGATGACCCGATCAGATGTACTGAAAATTGCCCCTAGTGTCCAATCACTGGCCACCGATTGGGTTTATGCCCCTTGTTCGATAGATGGCCTGATCATATGTACTGAAAAGTGCCCCCAGTTTCCAGCCACTGACCACATTTTTCAACATTATACAGGCATGTGTAATGGGGATCATCAGATCCTGGAACGGTTGCCAACCAATCACACTCATGCTTCTTTTTTGTCCCAGCATGTTAAGAACTTACCCCAGTCCCCTTCAAAGTAGTAATTGATTCTTCACAAATACTTTGCAATGATCATGAATGCGATGCCCCTTGTATGGGCACTCTTAGTTTGCTTATGAATTCCACACATGGACTTGTTTTTGAGTTCGAAGTGAACACTCATGTATGGAATTTTGACCATGCCACTTTGTTGAACTTTAAGCGATAGACACACTATGGTGACTCGATGAAGAGCACTTTTGAGCGACAGACACATTATTGTGACTCGATAAAGATTGCAAACTGAGACAAATACTGGGCATGACACAACAGAACTCACAATTGACCCAAAAGCAGAAAAAGACTCTCAAGGTAACTGATCATTTATAGTGTCCCTAGTATAACTCATGTTCTCTTTAGAACTCAATTTCGCAAAACCCGAGTTTTGATTTCTTTTTGTTGCTCAAGTTAGAGATTCCACTGATAAGTTCCAGTTTTGAAAATTTTACACTTGTTAATTCAAGCTAGTTCTTCCTTACCCAACGCAAGTATGATATGTGCAATAGTCGATGTAGCTCATGGATTGATACGAAGTTGATGATGCAAATTGGGTAAGGTTATTGGGTCGAGATGGATGAGATGGATGGTTGAGACCGAACTTCAGGATGAAGTTGCCTATGTATCCCAAGAATGAGAATTAGGTCAACGTAGTTCATGGCTGAGGTTCACTCAGGTGCTGACACTTTTATTTTGCACTCTAACTTTTGCCAAAGTCGCCCGGGTTTTCAACCTTGCGAGCTCTATGTATTTGATTTCTCATTTTTCATGTTCTAACTTTTGCCTAGGTCACCCTTTCGGGTTTTCGGCCTAGCGAGCCTCTCAAGGATAGCGTTACAACTTTTGCGGTGAATTTGATCAATAGTCATCCTTGCCCTAACATCAGAACTGGCTTCGCCTTGATTTAAGCTTGGTTCTCCATTCTCTTATGCATGTCCTCTTCTTTTCTCTTGCTCCTTTTCAAAGTTGGTTCTTCTTGCAATGTGGTACTTCCTTACATTGGCCTCCCCGGATTCGGACAAAAGTTCATTTCCTCATAGCTGCTTGGATTTCATTCTAATAACTACCCCTGGCTTGATGGTTGATTTCTTTTCTTTTCTTCCCCCCCCCTCTTTTTTTCTTTTTTTCTTTCTTCTTTTTTTTCTTTTTTTCTTTTGGTTTCTTTTATCCATTTCTTTTTGAAGCAATGAAAACACCACGAGGAGAATTTCTATGATGGTGAGGTCTGAAGCCATCTTGTGCTTGCCAAAATGATCGCCTAAAGGTGAAGAGAATCCCCATGACAATGTAGAATACCACGCACAATGCTAAACCTATCTTCGCAAGTTTGCAAAAGAAACAACTACAGATTTGGAAACTGAGAAAGACCTTGCACCGATAATTCAGAATCCATTCATACCATTTGGGGGATCCTTCTCAACACTCGAGTTTATTAACAGAATCTCATTAAAAATAAAAAATAAAAAATTCAAAGCTTTTTTATTTTATTTTTTAAAAGGTCACACATGCATTACTGTAGGCACAACAAAATGATCAAAACTTGACTCCCGCTTTCTTATAAAGATGAAGACCTGAGGGTACACGAGAGTAACTTAAAGGAAAAGACTCAATTGATGCAACAATGCAAGAAGAGACAAAGAAAATAAAACTCACAACAACTATTTACAGGACACGATTTTCAGAGTTTAAAAAAGGACTAAAACAAATGGTTTGAGGTCTCAAAAGTGGAGAGGTTAGCCACCCCTCCTTGTTCTTGTTTACTAGCCTTGTTTTCCTTGCTTTTTGTTTAACTTTTTGGACTTTTCTCATGCACTTTTCATCACTGATTTTTGCATATTAGGTGCTGTTTTAGGGCTATCTTAATTTATTTAATTAGTGTATGCTTTGAATATATAGCTTGTTGTGACGTAAGTCCTCATATCTTACTTGTTGTGTTGTGTTACACATGAACTGAAAGCTTTTCTTTAGTTAAATTTCATGTCAAGAGTATCATTTTAAAAGCAATCTATCATTCATTTTTGCAACCTTCCTCTTTTTTTCTTTTGTTTGAGAGTTATTTCAACCCGTTGATAGTTATTCAAAGCATAAAAAGGAGACCTATGCTCAATGGCTTAATCTCTGCGGAGGTTCATCGTTAACAACATGGTCTCTCTTTCATGTTTAGGATCACCTCTCGTTCGACATTTTTTCTCATTTAGTGGACTTAATTATCACTTTGGAAAAATGAATTAAAGAATGGAAGGGACTAAGAAAATTGGCTTAAAATGAACCAACCAACATAAAGAAAATGAGTTATATTGCTTGGGTTTGGCCGAACATTATGCCAAGTCCATCATGTCAAGGGTCGTCATACGTCAATTCATGATGTTTTGATGAATCTTGAAGCGGCGATTCGACCTCTCTCTTTGAACTCACTCCATGATAAGAGGGATGGGTGGTTGTTTTTCATTGCATTCATTGATTTTTGTCCGAAATTATCAAGCAATCAACTTGCTTATTGATGGTTTTGGAAACAACTTCGTTCTTCTCTTGAGGCTTTCCATGACAGAGAAGAGCAAAAGGGACAAACAGGGTCTAGAAAGGCTCTGTCTACATTGTTCTTATCTCAGAGCACAAAAATAGTTTTGACACAAAATTAGGGTACGACCGACTCTTTTTGGACCCGGTCGGATCTCATTTGAGGCCAGTCGGCCTCCGATGTTTGGTAAACAGAGTGTTTTGCAGAAAGTAGATGGCAGTGACTAATGGTGAAACAGAGCAAATCTGGGTAGACAGAGCAGTTTCTGGACACTATGCATGTAAGCATTGTGCATCCATGCTATTGTTTGATGTTAATCATTGTAATTATTATTGTTGTAATTAGTCTTGTTGTGATTATTATTATTGTTTATTTGTAATTGTCATAGCTAGTTAACTTAGATAGGTAGTTCATTTCTCATTATTACCCTTGTTGTAATAAAGTAGTTAGCTAGCTAGTTCTTTAATTCATTCATTCAAATTTGTAATAGTTAGTTTAATTCAGATACTTGGACACTCATTCAGACCCTCCTGTATGAGAGCAAAATATGTAATAAGTTGTATGTCTTCCAACCCCCATTTCTTTCTCCCTTTATTTACCCGCTTATAATGGTAGCATCATATTTACTTAGCATCTTCCATGAACTTGCATTCATTTGTTTTGCATACCTTGCATACATAAGGATTCGGTTCATCATTCTAATAACATAGTCATTTATTACTTCATTGACTACGTGCTATATCGCATGTCTTGGATGGACTCATATGCCATGTTAGTAGTCGAACCTATTAGTTGCATTTTGTATGTGTTGCATTAGTCATGTTGCATATTTAGGGCCATGCATTTTTCTAATTATTTTATCTTTTTTGGCTCACCACGGAGTACTAGGTGAGCATTTATTGCTTTAGCATATTGCATGCGTGTGATTGTTGCCATGACATCAAAGCATGATTCCATGAGGCTAAGTGCTTAAGTGATATACTTGTTTGAATGCCGGTGGATAAAGTCCTTTTACTTAAATTGGAATAAATTGATTAATGTACATACAAACTCACTTTTTCAAGTGACGTGTATTCAAAACACTTTTTCAAAACAAACATAACATCAATTTATTCTAAATTTTGTAAAGTGGTTTATACTTGTGTGCATCACCTAGTAAAGTAAGCCTAATAATCGAAACAAGAGCATATAATGTAAATAAGAATCACATCATGATTAGTAGAGGCCGATCTTTGATTGGGCGAGTAGGGTGCTCAATTCATGAACTTCCCCTCTTGTACCTAAGTTCCCGAGCCGAAACACTTTGGTGATGACGGACTAGTGGCCTTTGGCACGAGTCACGGGTTGCCTAAATTTTCCAAAAATATTTAGATGTCAACTCTGTAACCTGGCAAAGCAGTCAATTTTTGGCATTTTGATTCAAAATTGATTTTCTAAAAGATTTGGTGGATTTGGACTCTTTTGTGTTTATCTCTTTCACATTACACTTGTGAAATCAAATTCAGAACAACGGGAGCCTAAATTGTAGGGCTATCGTATTTGAAATGAGCATGAAAAGTCAAGCTACAGTTTCTGGCGACTCTGCTAGGGATTTATAGAACTTGACTTGAACTTCATGCTGTGAAAATTTTATCTACATATATATGTTATTTGCATTGCATTTGCATTTGTTACTTTAAGTCTCCGTGTTTTCCATCTACTACTCCTGGACGTCTTGCCCGAGGCTTGCCTAAAAAGCTTGCCAAAAGGCTAGCTGGTCATGGGCTTTGCCATGTTGGAAACACAGCCCTTGGATCTAGATTACCACTGTACCATTTGATCCTCCTTTCACTTCTCAGTGTTGAGTATGAGAGGTATATTAGGTAGTCTTGCTGAGGTACCCTTTTTTGACCAATCGGCCTAGCTGCATCTTGCAAAACCACAGTGACTGTTCTAACTTAGGACAAGATGCTCACCTGTATGCAGGATTTTGTGAAACTGCTTACTTGAAGTAGTGAGACCCTAGATCCCTCCAAAGCTAAGACAGGGAAACCCTAACCTCTCATAAGGGTGTTTTGAATGCTTTTTGTGCAAAATGTGAAATCTTTGGAAATGTGTGATGCAACCCTGGGAGAGTCTTAATCTTAAGGCGATTCTTTTCAAACTTGAGGGTCATATCAGAATCAAAATTTGGGTCAAAATCCAGGGGTTTGTGTTTGACATGGGTGAATTTTCAGCAAAACCAAAACCAGGGCCCAAAATTGTATCTTGCTTTGTTTTGACTATCATACCTGGTATCCCGATCTGATGGGGCATTTGTTTTTAATGCTAGGTCTGACTGAGCCAAAAAAGGAGCCATACTCAACTCAACGAAGGCCCAGTCCATCCAATCCCAGAAAAGAACCCACTCAGCAAAGGTCCAGTACATCTGATCCTAAAGGACAACTTAGAAAAAATCCATCTAATGCCAAAAGACCGATTCTAAAGAGCCCAATCCAGTCAAACCCATCTAAACTAATCCAATTCAAATACATCCAATTTAGATACATCATGTGTAACCGGGTTAAAATCCTTGTTAGTCAGCTCTTAGGTTACACCCATCGATTTCCCCAATTGCCAACTCAACAGACCCATGATGACACAGAGTCCAGAAGAAGTTATGGCCATGATAGCGACCCCAAACCAGGGAATTACCATGCAGGACGAGACCATTGTTGAGATGCAACGCCCGTTTGGGTATCTACCACACACCCAGTCCTGGGCCCCCAGTTGAACTTTAACCCACCTCCGCCAGCTGAAAATTTGCAAGGTCCAGATCCTTGAGAAGAGTTGGCTTGAGCTTGAGTTTTTAGACCCTTGGCGCAGCCTAATGAGGGCCTTTATCCCCTTGATATTAATGATCTCGACCCGACCTTATTAAATATTGCTAACCTTGAGAAGTAATTCAAAAAGGCACAGAGACTTAACTCCATTCCCGACATTGAGAATGGGTACACCGAGGCTGCCGTAAGGCTCACAGACAGATTCAACAAGCCACACATTGACCATTTCGACGGGTCTGGAGATCCTATGGTACATATCTGAATTTTCTTGGATGTCCTAAAACCGATGTGTTTGACTAAGCCTCAGAAACTCTCTCTGTATGGAAGAACCCTATCGGGTATAACAGCCACTTGGTACGCCAAGTTGGAGGATAAAGTGAAGCCAAACTGGGAAGATTTGGTTGAGGCACTTGTCAATCAGTACTCTTCCAATACCCAAATTGAAATGACCACCCAAGAGCTTGAAACAACCCACCAGAATCCTAAAAAACCTTCTGTGGAATTTGTTGCAAGGTGGAGAGCAAAGGCAGCACAAATAACAGATCGACCTTTTGAGAGGGACCAAGTGCGGATAGTGGTGCGAAACCTTGAGCCTGATATGTTACAAAAGTTAATAGTTGTTCCATTATTCACTATAGCGACCCCGGTCGTTTCCCATTTGATTATTGTATCCGGACTTAGGTTCCGTAGATTCTGTCATTGTATAATTGTTGTTGTCATTCTTTATTTTCTTATTTGGAGTTATAGGATGTGTTGGGCAGTTTGTTTCAGGTTGGTTGGGTTCGGAAACCAAGTGTTGCTGTCTAGTTTTTGGGTTGGTCGCTCGAGCGAGGGTTGTTTTTGTGTTTGGTGGCTCGAGCCAGATTTTCTTAGCTCGAGCGAGCGTTTACGTCAGGAATGGACCTGTAGCATTGCATTCTTGGCTCGAGCGAGCTTTTCTTTGCTCGAGCGAGGATTTCTTGTGTCTGGTCGCTCGAGCGACCAATTCTTCGCTCGAGCGAGCCTGACCAGTTTAATTAGACAGCAGTGGGTTTTTAATCAATTTTTCATCCTCTTTTCAGATTCCAAACCCTAAGGTCCGACTTCTCTCCCACCCTGCTCACCTTCTCTCTTAGATTTGATCCACTTAGGGTGTGTTTCTACCCTAGATCCTTCATTAAAAAGGGTGTGTGAGTCGAGGGCTTCGTTTTAATCTGAATTGTTGGTAGTTTGGAGCACTTTGAAGTTTGGGTCTTCATCTCCATATTCTCTTTTGGGGCTATTTCTTCGAGGTAGGGATTTCCTACTCCATTCTATAAGTTTTGTTCTAAGTTTTGGTATTTTGATATGTTGGGGGATACTTTGGTAATTTTGGGAAAAACTCTAGTGGTATTAACAAATTAATTTGGTTTGAGGGAATTTGGAAATATGGTTAAATTCATGGAATTGGGGATTTCAATGATTAAATAGCGTAGTTGGATAATTTAAATCACTCGCCTATTGAATTGTTGAAATATTTATTTTCAGTTTAGAAATAACTGTTTTGGGCTATCGGTGCAGGATAGCCGTGCTTGTTGTAGACACTGCATGTGGATTAGGGATAACTGAAACTAATCATTGATTAAGTCAACAATTTTGACTGCTGAATTAATACAGACATTATGTGTATTGATTGTGTGTTGTATATGTTATGTGTTTACATACATTGTTTTGTGTGGGAGGAGATAGGGGATGTACTCCACGGTTTAGGGGAAGATAGGGGATGGACCTCTAAACCGGATTTTGTTTGGGAGGAGATAGGGGATGGACTCCATTAGCATCACTTTTATGTGTGCTTATTTATATTGAAGTGTTTTTATTGATACAGCACTAAAATGTGTATCAAATTGGAAGTATGAAGTGTTTTGATTTGAGCCTGAGTCTCATTTGTTTGTTGGCATTGGAAGAATGTGAATTTGATATATATATAGTTTACTGTTGTAAGCTTGGCTAGGTTCTGAGCCATATTGATAATGTTGGAAAGTAAAACGTGTCTTAGACATTAATGTCATGAAACTGTATAATGATGTAATTGATTATCTTGGTTAACCATCTATTGAATGCTATTGCTTTATTCAATGCTTATATTTGGTTTAGTATATTTCTACTGGGCTGTGGCTCACCCTATATGGGAACATCATTTTCAGGTCCAGGTGATAAGCTACCTCCAAGGACTTAGCTTGGAAGGATTTGGATTTTGGAGACTATCTTTAGTTATTTGTCTTTATTTGATAAACATTCAAGCCCAGGGCTTTATTTGTATTTAAGTTAGAACTCATATTTTCGTGTCCAAGTGTTGGCTTGGAAAGATGTAAGCCCATAAGGTATTTAATTTGATTTTACATGTAATGTTTTCATTTAGTAATACTCTGATGAATGAGATAATGAATTAGTTTCTTTTAATATTGCATGCCAATGATATATATATATAATGGGTTTATTTTGAGGGCGTGACATTCACCTTCAAAAATTTGGATGAACTAGGGATTTAGATTGAGAGCGCATTTAATAGAGGGATTATTCCTAAAGCAAGCAAACCAACAAGGAGGGTGTTTTCTGGGAGTACAAATGCGAACGATAGCACTATTTCCAAACTCACTGAAATCAATACCATCACCACTCCCAAAAATGCCAACCCCTTTGCTAATACCAACCCATAAATAGCCAGCCCAACCCGAGGTCAAGGCAGAACTTTCATCCTCCTACATATCAGCCTAACCAACGCACTAAAAGTCCTGATGGAAAAAGGATATCTTAAACCCCTTTATCCTTAACCCCTTCCTAACACACTCCTCTCTAGACATAACCCCACTAAATACTGTATGTACCATCAGCAGCGCGGTCATGGCACCGATCGTTGCTAACGCCTTCTCATGAGGTTCTGAATTTCATCGACAACCAGATAATAACTCCACCTCAAGAACCCAATGTTACCACTAACCCACTTCCCATCCACAACCATGTACCTCCTTCTCGTCTTAACCTCATCCATACACTACCACCTACCTTCAACCCCAACATATACATCACCCCAGTCCATCTGCCCAAGCCAAAGGTGTTCATTGTTGAAAGTATCGATTTATGCATGATGGATGCACCCAATCCGATTCGGGTACACCAAGAGCACCAAAAGGCCGAGCCCACTACTGCTGAGATGTTGGGAAGGATTGAAGACATTCAAAGAACGGTAGTAGATTTAACATTTGGGGTTTCGATCCCATCAAAAAGCTCCCCAATCTTGTGGTGAGCTATAGTTGAAAAGGGCTAACCCGAAGCTATCTCAAGTCTGGGTAATGACATATCTACAACAAATGGGCCTCGCTTCAATATAGCCACCCAATCCCTTGGCCAAGCAGAAGCAAGTGGCAAGAACAAAGTCGGGACAAGTATTGATCCCTATGTACATCTTCGATGGGCTATTGAGACTTTGAAGGTTAAAGGGTTAAACAAGCAGCAAGTGCTTGCCGTTATTGTGAAGACTATGGATGACACTTTTGTCGATCAGGATAAGAGCATTTTGAATCAGCGGGTAAACAATGAAAAGGGATGCTTTACCAGAAACACACATCCTGATTCCAGTCCCAAGCCCATGAATACCCGGCCAACACCCGCCAACCCATTTGCCAATATTTCCAAAACTAGTGCTCCCTCTTCCTAAAAACGAACCTTTGCCTATCCCCATATGAGACTAACTTGTGCATTGAAGGTACTGATGGAGAAAGGGGATCTCAAACCGCTTAATCCTTGACCTCTCCCCAATCCCCTCCCACCTAGACATGACCCTACCCAATATTGCACATTCCATCAGCAGTACGGTCATCATACTGACTGCTGCTTTCGCCTTTGCCTTCGCTATGAAATTTAAGACCTGATTGACAATAAGGTCATCACCCCACCTAAAAATCCCAAAGCTGTCAATAAACCTCTCATTGACTACAATAGATTGCCATTTCATAACATAAATCCCATCCATGGCTTGCCAATAACCAACCTTGACCCTAGCCAACATGGTCAAAAAGATGTGTGGGGACAACTAGGATAATTGTAAGACTCAATCTGTGAGACTCAGTTTGAAAGTTTGAAATAAATCCTCCTGGGTGTGGATGTTAGTATTGCAGAATTGAAGGCTAGTTCGAACCTTCCCGTGGGCTACATGAAGTTGTTTCTGAATTCTGTAGATGGATTTGGAGAATGAAACCAAAGAAAAGAGTGTAAAACAAAGGTTTGAGCTATGAAGTAAGGTACAAGAAAGGGTGTTAAACCTTTTTACCTTTGGTAGCTTTTCAAACCCAAGTTCAAACACTTAAAATGGATCCAAACCAACACAAAGACACAAAAAATAGATAGCAAGAGATAGAAATAAAAGCAAGAGAAAAGGTGGTAAGCTTATAACCCTTGAAAAGGACAAGCTCTTGGTTGTAAACCAAACTTGGTTCAAGTACACTCTCAAGGTTGAATTGTGATTCACAAGTCTCAACCAAGGCTCTAAGGTGATTATCTAAGGTTGTTTATGGTGTATAGATATGATTCAAGAGGGATAGGTAGGCTCAAAGGTAGCTTATATGTGAAGAAGGAGCTCTCAAGGGTGTATATATGCTCTCTAGAAATTGTTCAACCCTCAAAATAGAGATATGACTTCATATTTATAGAATTTGAGCAAAATAGGTAAAAAAATATCTTCAAAAATAGACAGCTGGCGGGCTCCCACCCAGAACAGTGTTTCTCGCCAAAGAGAGTTGGCTGACCCCCAATGTGCTCCCATGTTCCTTTGTTTTAAACTCAGTGTAGGGTGGCACAATGTTCAAAAATAAAATTCTGGGGTACAAACAGTGTAAATATGAAAGGTTTGGTATTGTTACGAGAGCTTGAACTTAGATTCCTTCGTTGAGAATTTGAATCATGCACACAATGCAACTTTATCATTGAGTGCTCCGGACCAAGCACATAAGTCTTGTGAATGGTCGAAAATGGGGTGTCTACAATGATGTTCGGATGAGGTTTATGAAGTTGGAGATTGAGATGGAGAAGACCAGCACAGGCTATCATGGCTAATTACTTCAGGATGTATGGTAGTCTTATTATTCATACTGAATTTTATTATTACTTCATGTTTAAGATCTTTATTTGGACCTTTACTTCTGGACTGTTATGTTGGACCTTTATTTGGACTTTTATTAATATTATTTATGAGTATGTTGAACTTTCATTATGCTGCACTTTTATTTATGAGTAATGTGCTGGAAGTTTCAATTATTTAGTGGCTGTCATGATTAGTTGAATGGTAGGTGAATGGTTGAGTACTACATGGCATTTATTTTTATTAGGTGGCTGTCATTGTTACTATTCTCAGATGCAATTTTTATTAGTTGGTTGTTATTTGAATGGTAGGTGGCATTCATTTGAATGCTGAAAATGAATGGTAGGTGCCTTTAAGTATATATATATATATATATATGTACAGGTGTTTCATCTCTCTTTTCGTATCATTTGTTCAAGATACACTTGTGAATAAGTCATCTTCGAATTGGTGCCAAGCCCAAAGTTCCCAAAGCTCAGGCTTTCTCTTTCACAGCTCCGACTCTCCCACAACTCAGGTTTATTGTGTTCAAAATTTCTCTAAAACCCTTCATTTTTTATAGATATGTGTGTGCATATATTTGTGTTAATTTGCTGTCTATTGCTATCGTATGTCGAGCATTGGCTTCACAAGATAGTAGATTCATGGTGTCAAGCCCCGTATTTTATTACTCGGATAACATTACCAATATTCATTAATTAAGTCCATTTAAAAATAACATTTTATCCTTGGATGAAATGATGAATAATTAAATATACACATCCCTTCTAGTTATACAACAATGACATTTACATACAAATAAAAAAAATGGCCTGAGGCTCACAATAAAAGAGAGGACACTACTCTTTATAAAAAAAAAATAGCACTCAGCCAAACAACAAATGAAGTAGTACAATTCATTACTACATTACACTTATAAAATGGTAAAACCCATTGTTTGATCTTCAAATCCGAAAAACATTCCCTGTACACACGTATAGGCAGGGGGTGAGTAGCCACTAGCCCACCAAGCAATCTCATATTAAAACATTAGAAGATATGCGGATACCAAAATACTCATACATATACGTGAAATCATATCATGTCAAAATCATATGATTTTATTACATAATCTCTTAAATCTAATTTATTTAATTAACCACAACAAGTTAACTTACATAAATAAACATGTTTCAATAGCAACAGGACATCCTTTTCAATTCATTCAATTATCTCATTATCAATTGAATCAAATAATTAAACAATTCATCAAATCCATTTTATACAGTCTTATCAGATGAATGCATATGCCATGTCATGCTTAAAATATTTTTCTCATCTTTTGAAAATCTTACGCGCAATGCCATTTTGAAAACACATTAATCCAACAATTTTAATAAAATTTCAAGATGGTAAATACGACTCAGGTAATCCCTAGGCTAGTGTCTGCAAGTAGACTACACAAGTACTACCAATTTGTCATTTTTACCAGTATTAACTGGAAGGCTCGACACCTGTAATATGTCATTTTTACCAGCATTAGTCGGAAGGCTCAACACCTATAATTTGTCATTTTTACCAATATTAACTGGAAGGCTCCACACCTATCCGTGCAGGTTTCTGGTCTTTCACCATGGACACTCAGGCCAACTTAACCAATACCAACTACACTCCCTATCCGGACTTACCAACGTATTTACCAAAAACAAAACAATAGATCTTGTTTTATAAAACAATTTCTCTTTTAAAACCACAACCTTCCAATGCAAGATTAAAAATCAATTTCAATAGTGGTTCGATAAAATGATAATGCAAAATGTACAATCCTTCATATGATTCCATTTCCAATTTCCTCCACACAATTCTCCACTGTGATCAATTTCCATATCCCTATGAATGTAATATCATGATACAATCCCAAGAGATAATATAACAATGCCAATGTTCATGTATTTACCATATGTAAATCAACAACTTCTAACTTAGTCCTTTCAAGACAATTCAACAATATTCCTTATATAAAACAAATTTCCAAAGTCAAACATTTTCTTACCTTTCCAAAAATCTCCTCATTTAAATACCAACATGGCAATCCCTTACCAGTTATCAAAACTAAAACTTCTAAGCAATAGGTTCATCAATAGCAATAACATATGACACCAAAGTGGGTTCTAGCTTTCATCGATTTCTAACTCACATCCTTTATCAATAAAATGTAATTACAATCTTTTCAAAACCCATCCCCATTCCAAACATTAAATAGAATCAAATTCTTATTTTTCTCTTCCAAATGAAATCTCGAGATCTTCAAGTTCAATCATAATTCTCAATAAGCATAAGTGAATATTCTAACATTTAATCAATTATATCAAAATCTTCTCTTGACTATAAATATAAAATATAACGTGAGTGTTCACTTTCCGATTATCAACATCAACTGCATCAAATTAAACCAAGGAAAAATAAATAAATAAATAAAAGTTTTGATAACTCATTCTTGTTTTAATCTAATTCATCCATTTGCTCCAAACGAGCTAAAATCATATTCTTTTCCTTTATTGTCAAAATCCGCCAAAACATTTCGAATATCTCATAAATGAATTTTAGATATTATTATGATAACATAACTCAACTAGTAAAACTATGGACCAAATACCATATCACATCAACTTAATGTCGCTTAATTTCCCCAAATCTCATTCTTGGTCAACATCATCACTTTTAATCTCATAATATTAAAAGTTAGGAATTTAAACCCAATAACACCCCTTTAATTACGAAAGATTTTAAATATTACCCAAACTAATTTCATTCATTAAATTAGTAAATCCATTAAGTTTACCATCTTCCAAACTAATAACACTAAACATAAATTCACAAGACTCATCACTCAAAATACCCCCACATTTTATGCCTAGCCACTTTTTCCAAATCTCTACAAACCACAATTTCACAACTTTTCTAAAATTAATAAATTAACATTTAGAAAACATCATAAATATCACACTTTTAGAGTCTTAAATCCCAAAATCATTCTATAATCCCAACTTAACAATTCACACCATATTCATCAATATCAATTTATTTTTCTTCTCAAAAATAAATTCCAAAACTCAAAGATGTGATAAATATTTCAACATTATTTTCCCAAAATAAATTATCTAACCATAATATGAGGTAAATAAAACTCATACAACTATTTATTTTATTTTATTTTCGGATTTTTAACAAGTATTTCCAACACAAGATGATTTTTCCAAATCAATTTCAAAATAACAATATTCTTAACATTTCAACATAGTTTTTCTTCTAAAAATTACCAAACAAAAATTTGAAAATATATATATATATATATATATGCAATACCTCTTATAATGATATATTTTCTCAAAATAATCATAACATAGTTTTAATGTAAAAATATGAAGAAAGTCCCTACCTCAAATAATGAAGAAGAGCAGATCTAGAAGGCAAATCTTGCCCGATCATGAATTCGAGACTACCATTGCGAAGATCACGACGAGCTCTCCGACTTTCATTTACAAAACTTTTACAAAATCTCACTCTAAGGACTCCCACTTAAAGCTCAAAGGTTGAGCATCAATGGAGAACAAGGAAAGAGAGAGAGAGGTGCGTCGTGTGTGTCTCCTTTTCCCCATGGGAGAGAGAGAGAGAACCCCGTGTGTATTGATGTATTTTTTTTGCTCCAAGCAATGATGTCCCTCTCCCCATGTGCCTTCTATGTGTGTATATGTGTCTCTCTTTATAAAAATATATTTTTCCCTCCCATGCTTGAACCCCACTCCAGCACTCACTTCTCTCTTTTTTAAAGAAATATCCTCCGCCACACAGCTGACCATGCATGTTCCCTTTATATTTGTATTCCACCACACAAAAAAAAACAAAAAAAACATCATCACCCTATCTTCCACCACAAAAACCATCATCAGAATATATTCCCTTCCTTTTAGAAAAAAAAAATACAAAACCGAACTGTTTTCGCGCAAAATTTATACAACAATCAAATTCGAAAATTTGTTCAATTAAATTATGCACTGGATAATTTTTTTTAAAAAAAATGGGTCATTACAACCTACCCTCCTTAAAGAAATTCGTCCTCGAAATTAAAGTCAAGTAATGTAATACATTCTATTATCGCCCACAAACTCACTCTGGTACTTACTAATGCATCAACAAAATTTCTTTGACTACTACCTAAGCCTCAACAAGTCACACCGGTAACGAACCAAACCATTACAATCGCACAATAGTTGGTTATAAAATCCCTTACTAGTATAAATCATTAAGTGGTTCTTCTATCCACATTGATAACCCAATGACAACAAAAGAGGATTTAATTCGTTAAGCATAACAAGAATTCTGGCAAAACAACTCCTCATAATACCAAGACACCATACCTTTTTGGTGATAACCCAACTTCAACAAACTATCTCCATCGTCTAATGCACAATGCACCCCAAGGCCAAAACAACTATTACTACTCCGAGATCTTAACAAAACGACACAATACCTCCTTAAAAGCACTAACCACCAACTCAAAAAGTGACCGTCAGCCATCACAAGACGAACAACACTTATCCAACACTAGGGTGATGCCACAACCCATAACCCAAACAAAATAAAATCAATTCAGACAACGAGCTGGGATTTCCTTCAATAAGACTACAAATCAACATTAACAGTTCCACTCCGATGTGGGGTTTACAAAATGGTCTCAGCAACATACCTTAAGTCTAAGCAAGACTCAACACATCTAGGTAAACACCCAAGCTATACATGGCCCTTAAGCTAAAAGCTAATTCAACTCAACTTCTAAGACATTTACCCCAAGTTACAACACAAATTCTGGTGACTCACAAGGTCCACCCTAAATGCAACCATGATTCGACTAATACAAACTCGCGGGATATTTATAACAAAAGTGTCATTTCCCCTGGCCAACTAACAAGAGATCTTACTTCTCTTCTAGGACCTATCATGCATTAAGCACAAGGAAACACCCTCCAAGGTTTTGCAAACAAACTCATAATTCATTCCAACTCATCCAATTACAAGGAAAAAAGAGTCTAGTTCTTGAAGTTACCCAAATTACACATGGCCAAAACAATCTAAAATCTAGATTACACCACCAAACTATCACATCGTAGAGTCATTCCAGGGCTCCATTTGGAAACCACTAGACTAACCAACCAGACATAAGATGTCCCCAAAGGAAAATACAACCATGGCTCAAAACACAACTTATTCCCTTCAAGATAATTCTTTTACCAACAAGTATTGGACACTCCCTCTTTTGACACCCAGGGACAAAACAATTAAATAATTAAAGGCAACAACAATTATGAATATTGTCCATTTCAAATCTCATCTTTAAACCTTACATAGTTTGCACTTTATAAATTTTACAACCAAATTTCAAAACAATCAATCTCTTTTGGGAAATAAGCACCTTACCACCATTCACAATCTTTACCATGTCGAGGCCACGCCTCTTCCTAAATACACACAAGGGTATACAACCCAAGCTTCAGGAACAACTCCACATATACCCAACTAAATAGAACAATTTCACAATCATGCAAGGCCATACATATACCAGTCATAGCATTTAGCATCAACACCTGCCACTAAGGTACATTCTCATGTTCCAACACGAAACTCAACATATGCACATCAAGTAGCATAAAATCACATAACCACATAACAAATAACGAGTTGCCACTATGAAGATGGTTAGTCGTTCTAGAAATCATTTTTGACCTCTAATTAGAAATCACGTTGATCAGGCGCATTTCCAATGAGATTTCTACGAAAATTTCTAAACCTGACACAACATCCTCGAGACTCAAACCCATGCCCACATAAACATATAACATCTTAGCACGTAAGCATGTTATCACATAGAATGCAAACGCCACTCATGATCCCAAGGTAAACCTACCTGTGGTGAAAACCACTTCCCACGAGCCAAGGTATTGAAACCCAGTTCACTCTGATGCCATGTCGTCAAGCCTCGTATTTTATTACTCGGATAACATTACCAATATTCATTAATTAAGTCCTTTTACAAATAACATTTCATCCTTGGATGAAATGATGAATAATTAAATATATACATTCCCTCTCGTTATACAACAATGACATTTACATACAAATAAAAGAAATGCCCTGTGGCTTAAAATAAAAGAGAGGACACTACTCTTTATAAAAAAAAATAGCACTCAGCCAAACAACAAATGAAGTAGTACAATCCATCACTACATTACACTTATGAAATGGTAAAACCCATTGTTTGATCTTCAAATCCGACAAGCATTCCCTGTACACATGTGCAGGCAGGGGGTGAGCAACCACTAGCCCACCAAGTAATCTCATATTAAAACATTAGAAGATATGCGGGTACCAAAATACTCATACATATACATGAAATCATATCATGTCAAAACTATATTGAAGTTCTACTTGAATCCGAAATTGAGGTTTTGAAGACAGCTTAGAAAAATAAAAATTGTTTGTCATCTACTCAAGGCACGTTGAACATGCCTGAAAATTAGAAAAAAACAGAATTCAGAGAAGAGTCAACAAAAAACATAGTAGCACAAGTATAGTGCAAACCTCTAGGTCAGGTATTTGGAATTCATCATCCTCATCAGAGTGTTCATCCATCGCCACGCCATTTTATTTGCAGCATTTATTTGTTCTAGAGAAGTACTACAGTTGTGGAGCTTTTGACTCTTCTTTGAAGACATAGGGGTTGAAGCCATATTAACCACAACTGGGATTCTAGGATGAGCACTCCTTTCATCTATTTGAGAAAAATATTCACGAAGTCCTGTAATGAAAAGGAAACAACCGAAAAAAAGGAGGACTTAGTAAAGTAGAAAACATAATTCATTTTGAAAGTGTCAATTTAGATAGCAAATCTGAAATTGAAGAAATAAATAAAATAAAATAAAATAAAATAACTTCAAAGAAAGATATCAAAAGAAAATCAATGAGGCAAACATAGAAGAAAAAAATTCTAAAAGAAAAGATAACAACGATAGGCAATGAGGACAGAGCAATTTCCCAGTGTACTATGCAAACTTTAATATTTTGGGACCTAGATTGAGAATTGTTTTGTTTCTGGATATCAGCTTCCAACACGTTAACAAAAACCATAAATCTAAACAATAGTAACAAAAGATATGTAATAATTAAATATTTAGTAACAAAATATATGTAATAATTAAATAGTTTCCCAAGTATTATCATTCATCTGCAGTTACCTGGTCAAGAGATTCTCTCAAATTTGGAGATCCAAGGCCATAATATCCCAAGAATTATGCAAGTCAAACCATTTCGTCAATACAAAAACTCAATTATTCATTTGTTCAATGATAAATTTTACAAAACAAAAACAAACTAATGCTCTCACAAGTCACAACAACCATTCTAATATAAATCTTTGATGCATCTCCAAAGATACAATGCAGACCATCACAACCATACAAACTGAATGGCATTTCAAACTTCAACAACTAATAACTAAATATAAAACTCACCAGCAACATTATTTAACATCTGAAGGAGGCAATGTTGCTGAAATGATGAAATGTAACCAACACCCCAACCTTTCTGATCAATTTGCATGAGGTGCTGAACTTGTGTTCTAGGCCTCCCATTCTGAGGTATCAATGGAGAAATATTGAACCCTCCACCTGGGACCATCAAGACAAGTACCAATAGTGAGATTGCTTACAAGTTACATGAATATCATACAAAAATAGGAGAAATACAAAAGGAGAAGAAAAGAAAAGAAAATAAAGTTGTTTCCCCAATTCAGCCCAAGGCAAACTAAAAACAATTTGAAAGTTACTCTCAACATGGGCATGCACAAATCCAAGCTGTGGATCACAATTCTCATGCTCCCTAGAACGAAATAATACAACTGCATAATAGCAAAAACAAAAACAAGGGCAATTTCAAATTAGGGGTGAAACTTTTTGGGAGAGGGGGGGGTAAGGCAAACAAAAAGGGTCATTGGACATGTTTACCATAACTTCCATCATCGTTTCAGCGCCAATAATGCACATAACAAAGATCACTTGGCCATACACACCTGCAACAGAATCCATTGGTACCCATGTTATTTTATCTTTCAAAGAAATAATAAAGAAGAAATAAAGGATATTGGACCTTCTTGATAGTTCAATAACCAATATTTGAAAAACAAGAATTTTTTTTGAAAGCATTGAAATTGTAAAACATTTTGCATCTATTTCATAGAGACGCAAAGAAGCAAACATCAAAAACATTTTTAAATGAATAATACTAGTAGCTTGACCATTACAAAGATACATGACATAAGAGAAC
Organism: Camellia sinensis; assembly: GCF_004153795.1. NCBI lineage: Eukaryota > Viridiplantae > Streptophyta > Magnoliopsida > Ericales > Theaceae > Camellia > Camellia sinensis. Next base: position 158,540 of record NW_021026979.1, read on the forward strand.
TGCAATTAAATTTTTTTGATTTGGATCTCGGTTGTCTCTTACTTGCTCTAAAATGTTTTCTAAAGCTAGTTGGAAAGTGTTTCTAAAACATTGAAATTTTGGAAGCCTTGCAAAAATTTCATAGAGATTAGACGCAGACACAAAGGCCTACAACTTGGGAACCAAACAAGCATAAACAAGTAAGTTGTTTAACTTAATTACATTGGGAACCAGTCCAGCTGTAGTCCGTGATGGAGTATTGCAGTATGCCCATCTAGCTTCTCAACTAAGCTACCATACTAGAAATTGTAGTCCTACCTACAGAGGGCATAAAAAATATCACAACACGAAAATCAAGAGAAGAAATACAAAAAGAATAAATTATATCAACTGTGGACACCATCAGGCTCCTTTTGAACTCAAGAGCTCTAGTAGCACACGAGCTAAATTGGTTGGTTGAATATATTGGAGCAAATTGTGGTACATCTCTGATAAATAGAAAGAGGAGGAGGAGGGAAAAATTCATTAAGATGACACCTATTTTCTTTTTCATAAGTTCATTAAGATGATAAACATAACCATGAAATTATTAGAATCCAGAACCACAAAGCCTTTACGGCCTTACACAGAGGTACTGCGTCCCTCCCTGGAAAGTAAGCACCCCAGTGGCTTGCATATTTACTTTAATAGGCAATACTTTGTAAAGAGGCACAATGTTCACTCTAATACTTCAAACATAATGTGCTGAAAGCCAAATGAGATTGCCAATCATTTTAACTTTGAAAGCCGACAATAGCATGGAATATCAAAAATTCAAGATTTAAAGGAAGGAGTTTCAAAATCTTACCAGGTACAAGTTTAAATTACTAAAAACAAGGAAAAATCATTTCAACATTCATTTGAACATAATTAGAGAGAAGAGATAATAAAATGTTTCTATCATCTTCAATTCAACAAAATTATTTAGCCAATAATATTTGCAGTTAAAACTGACATTTAGTCTATCTACTTATGTATAAAATGTTCTGGTCTGGACCCTTTTTTAAGTAGATAAGTTAATGAGAATTGAACTAAAGTCTCTTTTTTGGGGGATTGCGGTCTAAGCCGTTGAGGTGTTACCTAGTTAACTAAATGTTTTGGACAATAAACAAACATACAATTATAAAAATTACTCTACTAGATTGTCATCTATTTAGATATCTTGTATACCGCTGTTCTCATGAAGTCATTGACATTAGAGGCTCTAAATCTTTGACTGTGCCACTAAAAATTGTTTTGTAATGATGCTAATGAATAACTTTGCAAATTATCCAAAGGCAAAAAATGAAGAAATAGTATGGAAGATTGGAACACTTGTTCCCCTTAATTTCCAATTGAATAGGTGTAGAGATTATGGATAATCAAAATCTTTGGTTTTGCCAAAACAAACTCAACTACCATGAGCATACAACTTATATAACCACCAAAGACCATGAACTTGCATGTACAAAAAGAATTAAAATAAACAAGCAAAAGTCTTCCTGTCCAAATGAAAGAAAACTGTAGGGAGACAGCTTTCCAAATATCCATCATAAATTATGTAAAAAATGAAAAAGAAAAATAGGTTATGTCACATACAACAAGAAGCACCATTCTACTACGCATCTAGACTAACTCCTGAAAAGCTGATAACAAACAAAAGAATACTTACTCAAACCGGGTTGTAACCATGCTCATCACAAGCTCAAACATTTCTTCACAAGTAGCCTCCACAACTCCTACAGCCCTCTTTGCTCTACTATAGCTTTTTGGCTACATATATATGTATATATATTAAAACATTAAAAAATATATATTTATGCATGATGAGCACGACAAACTGCATGGTTAGATCATCCTATCCACACAAAATAAAATAGAAAACAAATCTGTACAAGGAAATCAACATCAAGAAGCTCTTCAAAAATGCAAAGTCCTGCAATTAACCACATAAATCAAAAATTTTAGGGTAATGCTATACAAACAAAAAATTGATACATAATTTTCATACATAATAATGTGGCTCATTGTGGACCTTTCACTTCAAAACAAAACACCTTTAAGGATGGATTTAATTATAATAATAGCATTGCCACATCATTCTTGTCAAGTTTTTTGTTTAAATTCTATGTAAGAATAGAATTTTCCAATTATCAATTATGGTGATAATGCTGATAAAATGTTGCCAGAGACTAACTACAAAATCAACATTCACCTCAATAACCTATTATGAGAGTCATCCCTGTGCTGAACAGTGACATAAAAGAAAATAAGAAAACTAACTAACTGTTCTAGCATTGAAGAAGACGCCAATGTTCCCCAGAGAATGCTTGATTATTGGTATTCTGGTTTGACAAATTTGAGTCTAATTCTGCTGTCCAGTCAAATATTGATTCAGGAGGACTTACAAAAGAATATTGATTATAAAAAGCAGCTAAGGATAAAACCAAATGAATTAGAAGCCAAAATGAATGAAACCAAAAGCAACCATTTCCTATTGTTGTTCTCCCCAAGAAATTTGCATGAGAATTATCTTCTTCATCCTCAGGGACACTAAACCTACAGAAATTCAGAAGGCTTGAATATTCAAAACAGAAGCACATTTTAAGTATATATAAAAATAATAATGACTCTAACAATTAATGGATCTCGAACTGTTCTCCTTCTTGAAGCTGTTGAAGGGGAGTGCAATTTATTTGGAGGTAGATATGGTTTCTATAATCTATACCTTCATGAACATCGAATAGTGAAGATAAATATTATTCCTTTTCTAGATGTTCATTAACGAGAAGATTTAGGAAGGCAAGGAGCAATTCCAACATGAGACATCTAAATCATATTGGAATAACATAGCTTTACACGAGCAAATATTTAAGCATGTCTTATTGCAGTGTTCCACATTTGTATTTGTAAGGACCGTGACAAATTCAAAGTAAAACACACTATCAAGCTCCAAAAAAAGTTGAAGAAGGGGAGTTTGGCAGGATAGCCAGGTCACTTCTTTAAATCTATGACTAGATTTCCTAAAATAGATTAAATTTCCATCATTTCCTACAGGACAGCTACAATCGCCATCTATGCAAATCCCATAATTTCCACAAACTGTAGGATAAGCACAAACCCCAATATTATCTGTTAGGATATCTGCAGCAACTCCCTCAATCCCTTGAATCCACTGATAGACTCTTGAATTCCCATCGGAGTCTAATTTCATATACTGAAAGTATTCTGTTTGGGACATGTAATGCACCGTTATGGGATGACCAAATGAGTCTATGAAGAGTTCAAGTTGTCTAGTTGTAAATGGGTAGAATGGCCTCCCATTAAAGAGTGCCCTATATGTTTGTGGAGGATTAGATTCAACGAAAGCACATAAATCATTTCTGGTTAAAGACAAATAAAATGGGCATGTACTCCAATTTGTCGCGAAGACATAGGAAACAAGTTTTTGTCCTAGAGACAAATTTTTCCCCTGAAGCCAAGTGTTGGTGGGGGTGATCGAAAGACTGCCAAACAATTGTGTTATTTGAATCATACAACATGAGATTCGCTTGTAATGTGATTTTCATGCCAATAACAGACTTGTCGGATGTGTTGGTAGACCAAGCAAGCGTGTCATTTGTGAGGAAGTTGTCTCAACTTCTCCATTAAGAAAAGAAAAAGTAAAAGAGAAGAATGATTTCTCTTATTTGAAGAAGACTCGAACGATTAAGATGGACTCCTGGATGATCTAGAAGTAATAGAAGAAAATCATCTTGAATTGAAGCTCTTGAAGATTAACAATGGAGGCACCTTGAAGCTTCCCAAACGTGTTCGAAATGCAGTGTTTTGGGGTCATTGCTTACACATCTTATCCTCGAAGGAAACCTAAAAATAGATAGGTAACGAATTGTATTTGGTATGCAAACATTAAATTGAAGAAGAAGAGAGGGTTGAAGAAACACGAGTGAATTTTAATCTCTCCAAATATATAGAATTCCGTTGCCCGTGGACGTAGGCAATTGCCGAACCACATAAACTTTTGCTTGTGTTTCTCTCTTTTCTGTGTTTCTTTGCATCAATTTGTAGCTCCTTGGCGCAACAAGTGGTATCAGAGCTTCATTATGTTAAAACTAAGGGTGTTCAACGGATTTTTTAATCTGCCCAAACCGACCGAATCAAACTGAATCGAACTGATCCGCCGCATTTTGGACGGACGCGTAATGATGAGCAGACGGTTGTGGATTATTTTTTCCAATCTGCCTAATTTTGGATGAATGGTAGATTTGAGGTTCCTTTGGCAACAATCGAACCGCCAAACCACAAGCACCCTTAGCAATTTGTAAGACTTTGTTTTTTCAATTTGTTTAGATATTATATTTGTTTTTTCAATTGAAAAAGAGTTTAAATATTCTGTTGTGCTTTCAATTTGAAAATCCTTTTATCAAATGGCAAGTGTTGATATTTAATATTTTTGGGTGAAAAATATAAGGCTTAATTTTGTCATTTTTAAAAAAAAAAATCAAATTAAATAGTTTTTGAATAAAAAAATAATAATGAAACAGTTTTGATAATGCATGGTTTTCTTATATGTATTTATTATTGGTATTTGACAATTTACTTGATAATCTTTTGATTAAGTTGAATTGGATTGTTATCTAAAAAAAAAAAATATTTGTTGACAAATTGTCGTATTATGTTAAATATTTGTAACGTTTTAAACCACCAAATCGATTCACATCCATCTGCTAATCCAATGGACGGATTCGGGTTGATTTTTTCCAATCTCCCCATCTGGCGAACAGATGGCGGATTGGTGGTTCCCTGGCCGTAATTGAATCGCGAACACCCCTAGCTAAAACAAAGCATTTTTCTCTCTGTTTCTGAATCTACCCAAATTTTGAAGTTATGAAATCAACTTTTGAAGACACCAAGAGGTTCGTCTCGTCGAAAGGAGTCCAATGGTGTAAAGATCAAGTCAATCCAACCCCGCACGTGCCTCCAAGCGCCTCTTGAATACTAGAGCATGCGCCCACTCTCAATCAAACGCCTCACATGCATTGAAGGAAGAAGGTGAGTCACGTCCACTCGCCGCACATGCCACCCGCGCACGCACTGAAGCCAAGCCAAGCTGCCACGCAGCCAAGCCATGCCGCGTAGACACCAACACATGTCCCACGTGTTGATTGTGACATCATTGCAATGTCACCACTGACCACCACGTCAGCGTTGACCAGAGCCACGTACTGAGCCACCTCACTTGCCACGCACCTGTCATGCCACCGCCACGTCAGCTTTTGAATGCCACCTCAGCAGAATTGCCATGTCAGCAACCCAATCAGTAAAATAGAATATTTCTTGTGTAACGGAATACACTAACGGAATATTCTCTTGAATAACGAAATATTCCCTAAAAGGTTTTGGTCAGTTTTGGGAGCACTTTTGGGCCCATTTTTTATGTAGGGAGAGTAGTCGCTAGCTAAATTGATCGCTCCGAATGCAACAGCGCCATCCATTTCTTCAGATTCAGATCCAAATTTTGCATGGTTGTCAAGGTTGTTGGTATCCCAAACTGTCTTAGTCATCTTGAAGAAGGGCTATTTTGGTGGTTTCAGAATTTTTGAAAAGAATGGCCGAAGAAATGGCTTCATCAAGTAACCAAGGAAGAAGGAGTTCAATTTCCAGCGCCAAGTTCGAGGTTGAGAAGTTTGATGGAACAATCAACTTCAGCATGTGGCAATGCGAAGTCTTAGGCGTGCTCATACAACAGGAATTTGATATCGCTTTGGAAGACAAACCTGCAGAATTGTCTAACAAACACTGGAACAAGATCAACCGGCTAGCCTGTGGTACCATCCGGTTATGTTTTGCAAAGGATTAGAAGTTTCTTGTCATGAAAGAGACAAATGCTAAAGATCTCTCGAAAAAGTTGGAGGACAAGCAAATGACGGAAAACATAGAGAATTGGCTATACTTGAAGAAAAATCTCTTCTGATTTCAATATAAAGAAGGAATTTCGATGTCCAAACAGTTGAATGACTTTAACAAGATTCTTACCGATCTACTCAATCTGAATGTTGAAGTTGAAGACGAAGAGAAGGCTTTATTGCTGCTGAATTCCTTACCCGATGAATATGAGCATTTGATTACCACACTCCTCCATAGGAAGGAAGAAATCAAGTTTGAAGATGTGTCTAACACATTGGTTAACAATGAGTACCGAAAGAAGGTTAAGAAGGCCTATTATCAAGACACATCAAGTGAAGCCTTAGTTGTACAAGAAAGATCGAAAAAAAGAAGTAATCTAGGGGGGGTCAAACAGAAGTAGCAAAAATAGATCCCGTTCCATGTCTAAGGAACTGTCAACTAGAAGAATACCTGCTATAGATGAATGTGCCCTTTGTCGAAAGAAAGGACATTGGAAAGCTAATTGTCCAAAGAATATTGACAATAAGACATCTATAGTCAACCTTGCTCAAGACAATGAAGATTCAAATTGTGTTTGTATTGCTCCATCATTTTCGTGCTACTCTGATGAATGGATTATGGATTATGGATGTACTTCCCATATGTGTCCCAACCGAGACTGCTTTTTTGACTTTGAGAAGTTAGATAGTGGAACAGTTTTTATGGGTAATGACGATGCTTGCAAGACAAAGGAAATAGGAAGCATCCAATTGAATCCACGTGATGGAACAGTTCAAGCTCTAAAAGAAGTACGGTATGTACTAGAATTGAAGAAAAATCTCATCTCAGTGAGCGCTTTAGCTTCCAAAGGTTTTAAGATTACCTTGAAAGGTGGAGCTCTCGAAGTAGTATCAAGAACTTGGCTTATAATGAAAGGAAACAAAAAGAAGAATTTGTACTTCTGGCAAGGGAGTACAGTTGTAGGTGGAGTAGCCACTAGCAGTAGAAAGAATGAAGAAGTTGACAAAGTTGACACAGATTGCACGACGCTTTGGCACATTTGTTTGGGACATGCCAGTGAGAAAGCTTTGCAAAGATTGGCTAAGATTGGCTTTGCAAGGTCTACTCAATGGTCTGAAGTATTGTAAGTCGTCATTTTATGAGCATTGTGTCTTGGGAAAGCGGACTAAGTCAAGTTTGAGACAGCAATACATTGTACGAAAGAAAAGATAAACTATGTGCATACCGATGTATGGAGGCCTTCCAGAGTTGCATCATTAGAAGGTAAGCATTGGTTTGTCACATCTATTGAAGAATATTCTCGTCGTGTTTGGGTGTACACAATGAAGAATAAGGATGAAGTTGTGAACATCTTCACAACATGGAAGAAGATGATGGATAATCAGACTGGCAAAAAAATGAAGACCTTAAGATCAGACAACGGTGGAGAGAACATTATTGATGCGCTGAAGGAACTCTATCAGAAAGAAGGTATAATATGTCACTTCAATGAAAGGTGAACTCCACAGATGAACAGAACTCTTTTGGAAAAGGTGCGTTGTATGCTTGCTCAACCCGGTTTAGGCAACCAATTTTGGAATGAAGCTGTGACATATGCAAGCCACCTTATCAACTGTTTGCCGACTGCAGCAAATAAAGGAAAAACATCTTTAGAGGTATGGTTCGGTACTTTTGCCAACGACTATGATTGACTGCATATATTTGGTAGTCCGGCTTACTATCATGTGCAGGAAAGTAAGCTTGATCCTAGAGCCAAGAAAGGAGTATTCTTGGCCTTTAGTATTGGAGTAAAAGGGTACATGCTTTGGTGCCCTGAATCGAAGAAGGTCATAGTTAGCAGAGATGTCACATTTAATGAGTCAGAAATGCTTAAGCAACTCAAGCCTAAAGACTCTAGTGACAAAACAAAGCCATTGGAACGCAGCAGGTGGAGTTTGATGCACCAATAGACTCAGAAGAACGAATTGAAGAAGGTGCAATTGAAGAAGAACTAGTCACAGCAATACCGCAGATTAAAGAAGAACTAGTCACAACAATATTGCAGCAATTAGAGCCTATTGCTATGAGGAAGTCGAAAAGAGAGACCAGAAAATCAACAAGATAACGTGAATATGGTATCTTATGCATTTCCAGCAGTTGGGAATGATATCTCAACAACTGAAGCAGTCAAGAACAACCCTGAGCAAGAAAAGCTAGCTAATGAAGAAGAAGTACAAAATCTGCACAAGAATAAGACTTGGGATTTGGTACAGCTACCAAACAGAAACAAGGAAATTGGCTGCAAATGGAAATTCACCAAGAAGAATGGTGATTTGAAAGAAGAAGTTTTCTTATCTTAACCTGGAAGGTTTCGAGTAGTTGGAAAGGAAAATTTCGTTTGGAAGAAGAAATCTCTCTACAGAATGATGCAATCACCACGATAGTAGTATGATCAGTCAAATTGTTTTATGGTTGCATAGAAGAAGTCTCTTGGGACGGAGAATCCCCAAGATAGGGTTAGGGTCAGAAGCACAGTGCATCTCTCCCAGCAGATGAATACCCAGTAGAAGAAGAGCAGAACTGGAGTTAAGTTCAAACAGAGTTTGGACATAATCCGTTTGGAGCAAATGTTAGCACTTTCGGGTGCATGGCAGCATTAATTGCTCATTATATAGTTTGGATGGAGAACTTTTGCCAACGTGGAGAATTGTGAGGAAGTTGTCTCAAACTTCTCCATCAAGAAAAAGAAGAAAAAGAAAAGAATGATTTTTCTTCTCTGAAGAGGACTCAAAGGATCAAGATGGAAGCTCCTGGATGATCCAGAAGCAACTGAAGAAAATCATCTTGAATTGAAGCTCCTGAAGGTCAACAATGGAGGCACCTAGAAGCTTCCTGAATACGTCCGAAACGTGGTGTTTTGGCGTCACCGCTTGTGCATCTCATCCTTGAAAGAAGCTTATAAATAGATAGGTAAGAAATTATATTTGGTATGTAACCATTAAATTGAAGAAGAAGAAGAAGAGAGTGGCGAGAAAACAAAGTGAATTGTAATCTCTCCAAAAATATAGCATTCCGCTGCCCGTGGACATAGGCAATTTCCGAACCACGTAAACTCTATATGTGTTTCTCTCTTGCGTTTGTTTGTTTGCATCAATCTGTGGCTCCTAACCCAACACCATTGGTGTCTCTTGTTGGAAATGGTTATAAAATTCTGGATAAAACTAGAATTTTTTCCTAAGTTCGGTCTATTTTTTAGGTGGGCCCCGAGTGTCGATTTACTCAGGTCAAAGTGGTAACGCGTTCTATGCCGCGTTGTGATTCACGTGCTATATTTGGTTGCTCAAAACCATTACCGAGTGAATGGGAAATTGAAGCCAAAGTGTGCTCCATGGAAATGGAGTTTTGGTGGAAATTCCTTAAGGTTGTAAATTGGCTTGTCCCACATTGATTTGGTGGGAAGTTTTGAAAGGGTTTATAAGGCTTAGGGTGAGATACTTGGGGTGTGCCCCAAGGGGTACCCAAGTGTTTTAGAGGGAGATGTTATGGGCAAAATGGGCTAGACCCATTGGACCCAAAAATCACCACACACGCGCGCGCGCCGCCGCCGCCATCCGTCCGGTCTGCTGGGCTTGGGCGCGGGTGCGTGGTGTATGGTTGGGTTGGGCTTCTAATCTTTTTGGACCAAAAACATTTGAATTTAATTTTATTTTTTGGTAAAATAAAATCCAGAATTCAAATTAAACTGATTTGGATTTTCTGTACATCCAAATAGGGCCCTTCCCGTTTTCAAACAGAAATAAACTGTTTTGGAATTAGTGCACACCCAAACAGGGCCCTTCCCGTTTTGACTTTTTTTTAATGAATAATGCTGACATTTTCTTTGTTATAATAACAGGTTTCATACCTGTTCAATTCAAAACCAAGAGCCACATACCTGTTCAATTCAAAATCAAGGGCCACCTTCACATCTATAAATAGGACCACCCTCATTTGATATTTTGCGTTCAGAAATTTCGTATTTCACCTCTACTAATTCTATTCTTCATCTTGCTGCATTTTATTTCCGAAAGAAAGAGTATAAACACTTAGTGTGTTCGTAAGGCAAACAATTAGTAGTGCTGCTATTATTTGTGGTAGATCATTTCATCCTGGGAGATAGACGTCCAAATTCTGAAAGCACCGTGGAGAGGACGAATCTGTCTTAAGGACACAGTGTTAAACACTGGACTTGATCAGAAAAATAATTCGAAAAAATTAAATCAAGTAAGTTATTTAATTTACTTTCAGTGTTGTTTTTATTTGTTTATTTAATCAGATTTAATTTTGTTTTTGTAACAAAATAAAATATGTTATTTATTTATTTATTTATTTATAGGGGCTACAGTTGAGTCAGGCTTCCTGTCTTTCCCCCGTGTCAATGCATCTGCCAGGAAAGGGCACAACTGATGTCAACAACAAAGGACTGAAAGCCCTCTCATCCTCCAAGCAACGAGGTATCAAGTCAGTACGAAAGCACGAACTGGGAATGGGGCGAGATGTTCCACTCCCTCATCTGGACAGATCTAACCACAGTCCAAACCCCCCAGCAGGGCATCATCAAACCGATGTTAGCTTTTGCAGATTTTGCCTACACACCCAGTTGTAGCACCAACCCCTCTATGGGAGAAACTACTGTTGTGAACAAAAGCTGGTAAAAACCAGGGGCAAGAGTCCCACAATTTTCCAGCTTTATCATCAACCACCAGGGGAGGGATGAAAAACGAGAGAATTAAAGAATAGAGAGATTGCGCTGAGAGAAAAAGCGAGAAAAGGCGTTTTGATGAGAAAAACCGAGCTTGAGAGCCGAGTGATTGTGAGAATCACCAAATTAAGAAAAGGGTGGGAATAATACCCAGTGAAACAGCTCCCTGTGCACGTCTGTTGTGTCGTGTCTTTGTTTTGTTTGTCTCGATTCTTGCTTGAGTCGTTCGAGCGTATCTCGACGTGTTTTAGTTGTTTACCTTTTGTTTTCCGTTGTGCAGTCTTTCTCGCTGTGGTTCAGTCGTAGGCTCAATACCTGGTCGGAAACTCATCTCTTCAATTCAAAATAAATCGTTTTGTGCTCAGAGTGCTGTGCCATCCTTCACGTTTGTGCAAACAAGATTCTTTTCCATAAAAACTGTAGGGTCACCCCGATAAGTTGAACGGTGAAACCAGGACCCTATCGAAGCTATGATGTCCAGACTGCAAAGCAAAACAAAAGAGCCGAAAATCGAGGTATCTGAGTTTTTGTCAACTTCAGAAAATTCCGTGATTGTACTCCGCGACGTACCTCTTCAGGGCACTTGTCAATTGCTCCGAAATATGAGTGTTACCTCTACCTCAACGCAAAGATCCAATCCTTGCTTTTCAAGGTTATGCACTCTCCAACTTCACATTTTTATGCACCCACTTTCACTTGCATTGTAATGCATTATACCTATCAGTTTCTTCCTTCAGTTCATGCACGATATTTTATGCACGGTTCATTCGAAGAGTTCCGTAAGGTCATTTCACTTTTGTGTATCAATTCACACCACACTCACTTTTAGTGTACAATCACACTTCACTCGTTTAGTGTATTCAAATCACAACTTTCTAATTTCAATTACACTCTATCTACTCAGTGTTATCGATCACGCTCAGTTACCGCTCTCATTCATATAGTGGTATCAATCAACACTTCATTGCCTATTAGTGTATCAATCACACTTCACTCGCTTTTGTGTATCTATCACAACATTCTCATTTTGTGTATCTATCACGCACATATTCGCTTTGTTGTATCTATTGCACTCTCACTTCAGTGTATCAATCACAACTCTGTTCACATAGTGCATCTATCACACTTTGTGTTCACTTTTAGTGTATCAATCACACTCTGTTCACATAGTGGCATCTATCACACTTTGTGTTTCCACTTTTTAGTGTATCAATCACACCCTATCACATAGTGGCATCTATACACTTTTGTGTCATTTTCAGTATATCAATCATACTTGTTCAACATAGTGCATCTATCAACACCTTTGTGTTCACTTTAGGTGTATCAATCACACTCTTTCATCATAAGTGCATTTATCACACTTTGTGTTCATTTTTCAGTATATCAATCAATACTTTGTTCACATAGTTGCACTATCTACCTTTGTGTTCAACCTTTAGTGTATCATCACACCTCTGTTCACATAGTGGCATCTATCACACTTTTCGTGTTCATTTTCAGTATATCAATCATTATCTTTGTTCATACGTGCATCTATCACCACTTTGTGTTCGCTTTTAGTGTATCTCCAATCACACTCTGTTCACACAGTGCAATCTATCACACTTTGTGTTCCTTTTAGTATATCTATCATACTTGCTCACTAAGTGCATCTATCACACTTTCGTGTTTCGCTTTCAGTATATTCTATCATACTTTGTTCACCTAGTGCATCTATCAACACTTCGTGTTCACCTTTAGTATGATCAATTCATACTTTGTTCACTTAGCTGTTCTATCACACTTTGTGTTCCCTTTTGTTTATATCTATCATACTTTGTTCACTTAGTGCATCTATCACACTTTGTGCTTCACCCTTTGTAGTATCTATCAACACTTATTGCTCACCCACACTCGCTTAGTGTATCTATCACACGCTCACACTTTGCTTCATTATAATGTATCTATCACACTATGCTTCACTTATGTGTTATCTATCACACGTTCACTTTGTGTATCCATCACACGCTCCCTTTGTTGCATCCCACCACACACCCGGTTGGCTTAGTGTATCTATCACATATTTGCTCAGTGTTTACCCATCACACTTTGTTTCGCTTTTGTGTAATCTATCCACACTTTGCTTTGCTTAGTGTATCAATCACACTTTATTCATGTAAGGCATGTCCAATCACACTAAAAAATCTCTTCACTTTGTGTATCTATCACGCATGCTGTCCACTTAGGTATCTATCACACTTTGTTCACTTTTGTGTATTCTAACGCACATGTTGTGAGAATTGCATTAATTCTCTTACATCCTTTCTGCACGAGGTGTAGTTTGGCTCGAGCTTACTGCCTTCCCTAGCCATTCGCTTAAAATGTTGCATTTATTTCACTAATTGCTTCATACAGCTCTCTTTTACATGATTCATAAGTGATAACCGGCTTCGCGTAGCGTATAAAGTCCAACTTTCAAAAATCGGCTCGCGTAGCGTATAAGTCCAACTTTCAAAACGGCTTCGCGTAGCGATAGTCCAACTTTCAAAAAACCGGCTTCGCGTAGCGTTTATAAGTCCAACTTCAAAAACTTGGCTTCGCGTTGGCGTATAAGTCCAATTATCCAAACGTCTTCCTGCCATATCATTTGCCATCCTGCACCTCTGAACGTAACGCTGGTTTGATTCCTTGGCAAAAGGGGATACGTAGGCCAGCCGTGGGACACATAAGCCAATTTAATTTATCGGGTATTTTTGTTTGTTTTCTCCCAAGTTCTTCGCTTGGTCAAAAATAGGTCGTCTCTGAGGCTTTGACATTCAGCTCCCGTCATTGTTATGACTTTCGAGTTCTGTCAAAGAGGGGCAACTCGTAGACACCCATTTTTGACCAGCCCTTAAAACTTGGCGCACTACCTGATTGCTTTGCTTCATGTTGAGAGATGTGGCAGGGCAAAGAATCAGTTTCTTCGTGCTAGAAAGAGAGGCAAATCTTTCAAAACAAACTTTGTTTACGGTTTTTGGAGTTGAGAAAAGAGGAAAGAGAGAGGAAAACTAGTTTTGGGATAAAGTTCGGACATGAATCCGGGTAGAATGCGAGTTGAGCAGAGGCCCGCGATGAATTGGGCTTATCTATCTGTACACTTGGAGTTTAGCTATGGGGCCACCACCATCGGAAAACTACTCCGGGGCTTCATTTTGCACTCAAAATCTCCTTAAGGAGCCCAAGTCCGGGTGGGGGAGATATGATGGCAGTTTGAAGTCGGGCATCATCCCGGTTGGAATCGAATCTGCAGCCGGCGCTTACACGGAAAAGGGCATAACTGTTTTTGCACAGGAGGAATTTTGATGCAAGGTTTGCGCCATTGGAAAAGCTAACTTCCGGGGCTTCAATCTGGGGCACCAATCGGCAGTTGGTTTGACCTTACCAGGCCATCCACCGGCACTATATTTACGGCCGGCAAATTTATTGTGCCGACCGGCAGCTGTCTCATTTTGACGACCTTTTGCGCGGTCCAATTTGTTAGCTACGCGACGACCTTCCGGAGCAATTCTGCAAGATTGAGTGGATTCCGCTGTGCAGCTGAAATGCAGCAGAATTGGTCCCCCACACGCACATGTAGTGGTTTGTATTACGTGCACCTTGGTGAGCTTGTGAACCTCTTAACCTTCTAGAAGCTGAAACCCTTTGGCCAAGCTTCTTCTGGAGAAGCTTGGCCAGCTGTTTTAGCTTCGTCCTAGAAGCCTTGCCACCCCTTGAACCCTTTGACCCTTTCCCTTTACTTAGCTTGTAAGCTAAATGCTTCCCTTGCTTATATAAGCACCTCTCCTCCTCCTTTGTTTAGGTTGGATTTTTAGGACAAAAAAACCAGAGATATACCATGTATATCTGATATACATACATACAACCCTCAATCATTCTCTCCATATCTCTCTCATTCAACCATCAAACACCTCTTGTTCTTGGCCATGTTCTTCATCAACTCATAGCACAAGGCATCCAACGCCCATTCAGCAGCTTGAGGCTGTTCTCTAGAGCTTAGGAGCACCTAAACTGGTCCAAGAGGTGTGGTTCATTGGTCTACAAAGGTGAGTCCTCTTCTTCCCTTTCTAGCCTATTCTTGCATCATATCTAAGCCATAGTTCTTTTCATCTTTGGCTCCGACCCAAACTGTAAATCATCATATTTTTGAGGTCCTCCTTCATGTTTTATTGAGGACGCTCTTGCTGTTTGGAGGACAGTAGCTTTGCACTTGCTTCAATTATCCTCCTTAATGCCATAATCCTTGCATAGAATTTTTGGATTGCGTGTGATCTGTTTTAGAGCCTGATGTAAACTGAAAATAGGCTTATTTTGAGCCCCTCTTCAACAGTTGAAGAAGGGCTTAACACTGTTTTGGGACTTTCATGTTGTACTTCCCTTTATATCCTCTTTTTGGTCCCATTTTTGTATGTGCTTGGCAGCCCCTGATGTTGCTGTTTTTGGACCTTGGTCCGAACTAAAAGTGGCTTTATTTGACCTCTGAACATAGTTTATTAAGGGTATTTTCTTTGTTTGGTGAATGTTTTTGTATACCTCATGTTATAGCCACTTTGTGAGCCTCATTTTTGCATTGCATTTCTAATATATTTGTATATTGTTTTTGGGGCTGCCATAAACTGTAAATAGTCTTATTTTGGCTCCTCTTCAACATTTTTTGAAGGACCCTAACCTGTTTGGGGCCAGCACACTATGAGTTCTTTTTAATCTCATGTTTAGGGCCATTTCTTGCATGCTAGTTTCGCCCTATCTTGGTTTGCTTTGACCATGTTTGTACTAGTAAATGCTAATTTTGGGGCTGCCTTGCTCGGTCTTTACATTCCATGTCCATATCGTGCATGTTTGGCATAGCTATAGGCCATTTCGGGTGCCTAAATTCGCATTTCGGGACTATTCCATGCATTTGGTGTCATTTCGCCTCATTTCGGGACTGTTTTTCCCCCATATTTCATTGCTGAAAATCCATTAGCATGCTTGCATACCATTCTGCCACATTTGCATTGCATATGCCATTGCCTCGATTTGCGTGCCCGTGTGCACGCATTTCGAGGCACTTCATTTTCATCTTATGGCCACTGATGTGGGTGCGGCTGAGGTCCACTCACATTGGTGTAAGTCCACCTTGAATTGTGTATGCCATGTTTCCAAGCGTTGCGCATGTTATGTTGTTAGCATTGTGTATGCCATGTAGTTGCATAGCATGCTTGTATTCTTGTTTGCATACCTAGGTTGCATTGCATGGCATGCATGCCTTGCCTCTTGATCATGTGATAGGGGTTGGGCTTTAGTTTGTTTGATTGGTTTGCATTTCATTTGACATGGAAAGTTGCATACTTGATCCCTTGGGCCATCATGCATGGAAATGCGTGATTGGTGGTCCGAGAGAATCGAGGCACATGCCCTTTGAGTCATTACCATTGATAAGGGACATGAATGGTGCATATATGCCTTGAATTGTGCTGCCATTGCTTTGCTTTGCACTCTGTTGCTGTCAATTGCAGGTTCTGCAGACATCCTTGCCGACCGGCCAGTATATATTTGCCGACCGGCAGTAAACAAGCAGCCGATGGATTCATCTTGTGCCGGTGACTACACCACACTGCCGGTGGCAATTCTACTCAGCCGGTGGCACTCCTCAGTGTCCAAGGAAGCAGTCCTGAGGTTTTGGTAGCCTTCAGAGGAGCAGAGGAAAGAAAACAAAGGCAGCCTATGCATGGCGGCGCATTTCCCGAGGCGGTTTACCTGTTTTCCTAGATTAGTTAATTTGTTTAATAATTAATTAATTTGTAATATTTAATTAGCTTGCGTAGTTAATTAATTTGTAATATTTATTTGGTCCCTCCGAGCGAGGGCATATTTTGTGAATAAGTTGTTGCGTGCGTGTGATGTATGTCTTCCAACCCACTTCTTTCTTCCCTTTTATTTACCCGCTTATGATGGTAGATTGGGCACATTTATTTTAGCATACCTTATGCTATGCATGCGTGCATCTATGCATTTGTATTACATGCATTGAGCTCGGTACATCATGCTAACTGCATATGTATTTCAAATTCTAAACTGAATATGTGATAGTTGTGCATTTCTCACATACCATGTTTAGGATAGCCGAGCCTATTCTAGCAACACTTTGTATGCGATGCATTAGGCACTTAACATGGACTTGGATCATGCATGTTTGCTAACAAGTTCTTTGTTTTGGCACGGAGTACGATGTAAGTATTTCCGCTTTAGCATCTCGCATGTGTGTGAATGTTAACATGACAGTATGCTTGCCATGCGGCTAGATGCTTTGTGTTAAATTGTTTTGAATGCCTGTGGGTGAAGGTTGGATTGTTTGAGTTGGAAGACTCATTGAAATCCGTGTTTTAGCCTACTTGCGAGTAGCAAATTCTAAAGCATTTTCAAAACGAACGGATAGGCAATGTCTCTTTCCAAATTAGGCAATCTAGTCATACTTTGTTTGCTGCGCGCATAACATAGTAATTCTAGCTAATAATTGGTTTAAGAACACATAACGTTTTCAAAATTGGATATCACGGTTAGTAGAGGCCGGTCTTCGGACCGGGCGAAAGGGGGTGCTCATAGCTGACCTTCCCCGATCGTTACCCAAGCTCCGAGCCGAGACAACTCCGGTGATGACGGACATGTGGCCTTCGGCACCGAGTCAGGGTTTCCTAA
>NW_021026979.1:191753-207353 GCF_004153795.1 Camellia sinensis
ATTTCCCCATTTTAAAATATTTAGGTGGCGACTCTGTATCTGGCAAAGCAGTCCATGTTTGGCACTACTTTTTCAAAAATCTGTTTCTCAAAACGATTTGCCAGATTTGGACTCTTTGGTTCAGATTAAGAACCGTGACACAAATCGAGTCCGAACTGTAGCATGAGGCTCACGGGCACGTCTACACTATGAAAATCAAGTTTTAATTGTAATTTGATTCAAATTTTATTTTATAGATTTCATTCGTATAATTTAATTTAAATTTTGTTTTAATCTCTAGGAAAAACCATTTTAAGGAAATTTTATAATACACTTCTTATTTTGGGGTGTATACATATATGTGTTATGATGTTTTGTAGTCTGTAATTATGTCATATTGTAATATTCGTTATAACTTAGTTATAATTTATTGAGGTGTTAGTTACGATTTATTATAATTTTAATTTTAACCTATAGTAATTATCATTTTAGTTATGATTTAAAACATCTTTGATTATACCTTATATAATAGTGTTTTGTTATAACTCATTATTTATTTTTTTAAGTTATAAGTAAAAATAATTTAGTTATTGTGATAATCAACGCCACGAATTTGACGGTGTGCACCCTAGAATGACCCCAATCCCTATTATTTTAATTTGGACAACTGGTCCATACACAAAAAAGAAATGTTTATTTTTAAAATCACAATTTTCATTCTTTTCTTTTCTTTTCTTTTTTTTTTTTTTTTTTGTGTTAGTATTATGAGATCGATTTAACTTTTTGTGTGGATAATATACACAAAGTGTTCGACAAAATGAACAATTTAAATTATCTAAATAGAACCTATAGTGGGCCCTATCAGTCAAGACAACTCCCTTTAGTCCAGATTATGGACTGAAAGGAAATCCACCACCATTATTTAATTATAGGGAATTGACTGAAAAGTCCTATTGAGGAGATGGGTGCACCAATAAATCCTCTTGACTTTTTGTTGCATTAAAAAGTTATGTTCACTTTTAATTATTACCACAAAATCCTATTTTTTGATTTTTTGAATTTAAAGACTAAAATACCTGTATGTTCCACTGTTACTATTGCTGCCACATCTACTACCGCCAGACCATCGCCGGACTTTCGTCAGACAGTCACCAAAGACTCGTCAGAATGTTCAAAACACTGCCGAAAAGTCACCGAAAAATTTTCAGAATGTTTCGAACGTCACTGGAAGTTGCCGGAATATCCAAAACGTTGTTGGATGTCGAGAACATCGCTAAGAAAAAGGGAAAAAAACAAAAAAACAAAGAAAGAAATTAGAGCGAAAATAAAAAATAAAAATAATAAAAAAAACTCTTTGTCATATAGAGGACATAATTTTTAATTCACAAAATTACAAAAAAAAAAAAAAAAAAAAAAAAAAAAATTGGAGTTTGAATTTATTGCTCATCAAACTGCATAAATTTGCGTTTTCAAAATTGTAATTCGAAATTACAAAAATTATCAGTTTACTCGTTTGCAATTTATCAAATTACAATTTCACGTCACAGCAATAGTGAAAATCTCAAGTCAATAATTTTTAAGAGTTTGTAACTTTTCAGTTTGTTAATATTTGTTTTTTTTTTTTTTTTTTTAATAAAGGGAAAAAAATGATAGCCATAGAGAAAGGCATAAATGTGTCTTTAAAGATGCAAAAATTCTAGTCAAGGCCTTAAATAGTTAATATTTGCTTAGAAACAATTTGAGTTTAAAAAAAGATTTAACAAAATAAAAATAAAATAAAACCATAAACATATCTTCAAAATTGTAAAATTTTTCAATTTTCACGGCCTGTAACTAAAAAAAAAAAAAAAAATTGTTCAAAACTTGAAATTTTTCTCTATTAAAATGAGAAAAGAGAAGTGTATAACACACACATAGAGAGAGAGAGAGAGAGAGAGAGAGAAAAAGAGTGAGATCGAAGGAGGAGACAAACATAGAGAGATTATTGCACTCCAACGGCCATTTTTGGTTACATCTGGCCAAATCTTATGTAGATTTAGTCTAAATCTAATAGACAACGATAATAATGGAACTCTAGACAGCAATGGCAAGAGAAGAAAGACGGGGGAGTGTACGAAGACACAGAGAGGGATTCGCCGATGGTGAAAGAGGTGAGGGTGAAGCCAATGAGGCAAAGGTGTCACGACCCCAAATCGCCCCTAGTAGGATGGTGCCGTGATGGCCAGTAATCCTAGATTACCGAAGGCCAACTTTCAAAATTCACACACAAACAGAGTATAAAGATATGGGGCTAACAAGTACGGAAGCAAAACATACAAATCTAATTAGTCCATAAGAGCTGTGCGTAAGTCGAATGAAATTGCATACATCTTCACATGGGTTACAACTTAGTTACAAATGAAGTAAAGTACATATTACATCTTGATCAAAAGGCTTCTCAAGCCGACGTATGCAAAATGCAAATATTACAAGTCGAGAAGCATAATTTTCAAGATTGCCGACATAACAAAAATCCAAACAAGCTCGCGAATCACGTCTAGGCGTCACCGCCTTCTTGCTCATCACCTACATATATATAGAGAGGGTGAGCTTGGATACTCAGTGAATGATATAAATAATAAAGGGATTTGCATGAATAACAGCCGAAGTCTTTTCAAAACGATACATATCAAAACTTTATATAACAAGGGATGGACCTCGTCCATCTAACAAATCTTCAAAGCTTCAAGGGATGCTTACTAGCATCAACATATTGCAAATGATGACATTCCGGACAAACAAACCCACGCGGTAAACCGTCATTGGCAAAACAAGACAAAACAAGGGAGATATCTCAAACAATGGTGCAGTTGCATTATAGTCCCCTGGCACTAAGGACTTTCCAAACAAGATGTGCAGTTGCATTATAGTCCCCTGGCACTAAGGACTTTTCCAAGAATGTCATCAAAACAAGATAATACTTGATATACAAAATAGGGACAATCATTCATGCTTGATCAAATACTTTTCAAAACAAGGCAAAGCAAAGCTCATCAAAACATTGATAACATAGCTTTATTAAAAATACCACTCACTTAGTTCTTCAAACGTCGGGGTCAAGGCAAACGTCCAAGTCCTACAAACACATAGCAAAGTCTATTGAACGTACTTTCAAACAAGATTCACATGCAAACGGTTGATCTCGACATTCTTCAAAACTAAGTTAAATCAAAACAAAACACTGTTTTTCATCTCGGGGAAAACATGCTGGGCACCAACCAGGTCTTGGCCAGGGTCCCACACCTTCTCGCCGAGGTGTGGTTCCGACGGCCACATTCAAAAGCGAAGTCGGGAAAATCTGGGTTTCCCTTTGAGGAACATGAAGAACATGAAGAACATGAAAATGGAGAAGATGAAGAACATGCATGCTAAAATCATAACTCGTTATTACAAAGTCTGAGATTTCTTACTATGAGTTCGAAAACATGGACTTGGGTACCCATACTCAAAGATCTTGTGGGAACAAACACAAAAACATGGTTCTTGATGCAAACTTTCGGATCAAAACAAGACTTTTCTTCAAGAACACATGAACACTATCTTCTCATACTAAAACCAACTATAAATCAATGCAGGGCATGCAGAACAGGTTCGATCATGCAATGCAGCAGGACGATCAATAAGAACAACAAGAGCAGATTAAGATTCTAACCTCAAAACTTGAAACTAACGGTTCAAACTCCCACGGTCAAGCTTGGAGGTCCACTCTCTCACTCAAAAGCTTCTCCTCCTTCTTCCTAGAGTCTCTCTCTCTAAAGACAAGATTTGATACAAAATGATATGTTTTTCTCGACAGTCACTGACTTAACCCTCTGCTGCGACACGTGGCATCGGTTGATTGGCTCTACTCAAAAAGGTGACTGACTGACAAGACAAGACCATGACAAAGTGTGTTCAACAAGCAAGACGGCAAGAGCACTCCGGCAAGTGATGATCTCGGCTAAGGGCAAAGCTTCGGCAAGTAGGGTGGCGACGACATCGGCTTGGAAGGACAACACTTGACTAAGCTGTGCCACACCTTGGCCTAGATGTGCCACACCTCGGTCTAGGTCATACCATTCCAGGAACAAAATCACTAAGTGCAAGGATCAAGGATCTAGAACGCCTAGATAATAACATCTCGGCCTAGATGATGCACATCTCGGCCTAGGTGACGCACACCTCGGCCTAGATGATGACATCTCGGCCAATATGCCAGGGTGAAGATGGAGGTCAACCGAAGTGGTTCCAAGATAGTTCTAAGTGTGGAAAGGTTCCAAGGTGACTAGGCTTAAGGTGACCTCGGCAACACACCAGGCAAGAACAAAGCATGCAAGCAACACTCAAGCAAAACAAGACAAGATTTGCAAATGTAACATAACAAGACAAGATCACACATAAATGTATGCAAGTGTGACTAAGTTGAAGTGAGGGTTGTTACAAAAGGAGTGGCTATGACAAGCTATCGGTGTTTGCTAAACCCCAATTGATGGTAATCGGCGATCACCGGTCAATTTACATATTAAAAAGAGAAAGAGAAGAAGAAAGGACTCTTTTTATAGGAAAAAGGACTTTTTGATCTTATTGGCACCATAAATAAATAATTTTATTATTTATTATTTATATAATTACAGGATATAGGGTGCCCTCCTACTCATTTGGAGGTTATGAGAAGTTATGAAATGTGAAAATATGATGGAGAACAAAATGGAGAACATGGAGCATGAAGTGGAGGTTGAACGAAGTTATGAAAGATCATGGAGTATGAAATGGAAGAGGTGGAAGAATGGGTAATTTTAGGTAGTTTTTTCCTACAAATGTTTGCTATAAATAGCCATTCATGGCTACATTGTAAAGGATCCAGTACTCAAATCAAAGTCAATTGATTTCTATTTTTCTTGTCATTTATATTTCTTGTATTTTGTTTTACGCACTTCCTTTTCGAAGCATTTATTTTCAGCACTTTCTTTTCGAAGCATTTTATGCACTTCATTTTCAAAGCATAGGAGTAAAGGTAAGTAATTGTTACTTTGATTGTTCACACAATCACCCTGATTGTTCACTCAATCATCTTTCTCCGTCTCCCTCCTTCTTCTGTTAATTTTTCTTTTCTCCACACTTGACAATTTTGAAGTCCTCTTCATTGAGGCAAAAGAACCGTCAACACAATCACTTGATAATAGGCTTGAATTTAATCTATAAGGATTTTTCAATCATTGTTGGCACGCTCGCATTTATGATATTTTCCTTCGTAGGAAAAATAAGCCAGCAGATCTACACAAACACATGTGAGACTTAATAGTGCACATGTCCTTATAATAGGACCTGTGAGTAATTAACCCTTTAATTATGGCACACTCACACACCTCATAATAGGACCTGTGAGTAATTAACCCTTTAGTTGGGGTGCTCTATTTGCACTCCAAAAGATTAGTTGGACACCCTATTTTAAAATTTAAAATTCATTCTATTATTTTGGACATCCCAAATAATACTTTTTATGCCCTCAAAAACTCTAGAGAAATACTTAGCACACCCCACAAACCAAATTGGTTTGAATTCTCTTCAACTCAACTTCTCATGTTTAGCAACAAAACAAAATCAAACCTCTCTCATTGTCGCCCACCCCTATCGAAGCCACCTGTCGTCGCCTACTCCCATCAAAGCCCACAAACAATATCAAACATCACCTTAAAGCATAGTAGGAGAAGTTCGAAAGTTTAAAGATATGAAAACACATAGCCAAACATTTTTTTCTCCAGATACTCAATACCGAACAAAATTGAATTTATTTGAAAACAAGTTTTTGAACATATGTAATTTGCTTGGAAATATAACACCATATAGTTCTTTATGTTTGGAATTGGAATATGAGCAAGTTAGAAAATTAAATGTTCGGAAACATAGAGTAGAACACAAACATTTTTTTTAGCTACTAAATGCAGAACAATATCAAATAATTTGAAAACATAGTGTTGAATAAATTAATTTGTTTTAGAAACTAAATTTCTGAACAAATTTCAAAAACCTACCAACCAAAAACAATGAAAATGAATAGAATACTTACATTCTCTATAATAAATAAATAAATAATTAGCTTGGAAACATGTTCTTCATTGTCCATTATTGATTTCATATTGAAATAGAATGCGAGAATGATAGATTCAAGGAAAATGGAATTTAGTATAAAGATGCAAAGTGAAGAAAGTGAAAAGAGAAGAGAGAAGGGAAGATTGAGATTGATTATGAGATGGGATGTCTAAAACACTATGATTTATATTTTTTTCGATATTTAAGTACTTTTTGATCATTTTAAATAGAGACATAATAATAATAAAACGGTTTCATTAAGTTGGGGTTTCTAACTATTCTTTTGAAGCCCACCCATGTTAGTGGTATTTTTTAATCCACTTTGCATATATTTAATGTTAAGGGGTAAAGTGCTTTAGGCTAAAATCACAAGGGCTAAAAAGAATTTTTCTCTTAATTTATATTTCATGTATGAAAATATTCGTCATTAAAATTTTAAGGCACAAAATAATTATATTCTGAAGAGTTGAGGTGTTACAATCAGTTTAGTTCTCTATTCCAGTTTAGTTCTCTATCCCATTCTATGTTTCATACATCACTCTTATTATCACTTCAACATGTTGTCCTAATTTCTGACCCATGCTTCTTCTTTTTTTTTTCTTCTTTTTTTATATTTTTTATAATTACTAGCGGTGGTATACACGTGCGTTGCACGTGGTATTTCATCTAGTATAGTTATATTTTTTTAATGGAAAACTTCATAATTAGAAAAATAGCATTTCATAGTGAATTTATAAACTGTGTGAATTTATCAACCAAACACAAAAACAGTATTTCATAGTAGATGAGAAAAAAGAGAGTAAGAGGTTCGGTACTAGAAAGCTATAGAACAACTGATATAAAATAAACTGATTATGTACAAATATGATTTGGCCGATGAATAACTAGGCATAAATTATAAGAAAGAAAAAACTTAAACACAGAATTTATCAAGAATCTCGATGAATGATCTAGATTCAATTCTTAAATGATGCACTACAACAAATGGCACTTTTGGAGACCAAATTTTTAGTCACTAAAAGTCAATATTATAGCGATTGCGGTTTTGACCCGACTATTATTGTATCCCAAACTCGGGTTTAATGGTTTCATATTATTGTTTACATCTTGCTTCCCTTGTATCTCCTTAAATTTGGCTTTGGGGTTGTTTTGGTTGCGATTGGGACAGGTTGGTTGCTCAGTTTCTAAACTTCTGTTGCCCCGATTTTTGCCCCTCCGCTCCAGCATCACTTCTTGCGCTCGAGCAGACTTTACAAACTCTCAGTGCTTTTGAGTCATGATATTCGCATATGAGTCATGTCTTATGTTTTTGCAGGTCTGCAAAAACTACTAGGAGAATGTGTTCTACGCTTGAGCGGTTCTTTTTGTGCTCGAGTGGCCATTCTTGCACTCGAGCGTTAGTCTATTGTCTGCAAAACTACTGGATGTGTGTATTCTGCACTCAAGCGGAACAAATTGTTGTGTCTGATGCTCGAGCATCAACTCTTACGCTCGAGCGGACTGTGCGTATATCAGTTCGTAGCAGCACACTTTTTCATAACTTTCTCCCTCAAAACCCTAGATCTAAAGCTCCTCTCTCTAAAACTCACTCTCTCTCTCTCTCTCTCTCTACTTTTTCACCTAGATTTAGTGGTTTCTCTACCCTACCCTCTTTGATAAAAAAATAGAGCATCTCGAGGGCTACATTCTCATCTGAATAGAGTTGGATTTTGGCTTGTTTGAAGTGTCTGCATTTTCTCCCTCGGCTTCTAAACTTGAGGTAGGGACTTTTTACACTCTTCTATGAGTTTTAAGTTAGTTGTTTGTTGTTGTGTAAGAAACATTGAAACATGGAATGATGTTGACCAAACCTTGGGTTTGAGTTGTAAAATCAAATGAGGGGTTTTGCAATGTAAATGCAAAAAGGATGATTATGGGAATAGGGATGGGGTGTGTTATGAGAATTTTAGCGATTTGGTACTTGGGAGGAATCTTGGACAAAAATGGGGATTTGCCCTAAAACCCCTTAAATAGTTATTTTGCACAAATAATGAAATTGGTATTGGGAATATGAAATTGAATGAGGGTTTATGTTAATGGTGGAGTTGGATTTACATTATCACTCACCTATGAAAATTTGGATAATTTATCTATCTTTGAGATTGTATTTTTATTTAGAAATATCTGTTTTGGGCTATCGGTGGAGGGTAGCCATGATTGTTATAGAAATTGCATGTGGATTAGGCGAATTGAAATTAATCTCTTAGCCATTATCATTGAATATGATTATGATTTATATACATTGCATATGTATGATGTTTGGGAGGAGAAAGAGGATATACTCCATGTTTGGGAGAAGAAAGGGAATGGACTCCATTAAACTAAGTTGGCCTGTGTGTCCAGGGTAAAAGTCCCGAAAACCACGCATATACATAGGTGTCGATTCCCGCGGACGAAATTTTTGTAAAATGACAAGTGAATGTATCTTATATGATAATTATATTGGTTGGAGGCCTATTGGGTGTATCATCTGTTTGGTTGACTAAATGATGTGGATATAATTGATGGATTGAGATAGAAGTTTGACATAACACATGTTTTGGAAAATGTTGTAAAAGATTTGTCATTTGGGCATTGAACATGTGCATCATACTTATACTTTTGTTAAAATTCATATGTTGTCTTGGATTGTTTCTACTAGGCTTTGGCTCACTCTATTGGGAAAATCCATTTTCAGGTGCTAGTGACATACCTCTGCCAAGACAGTAGCTTGGAGAGACTTGGAGCAAGGGCTCATTTTTGTTATATTTAAATTGTATAGCCAAGGGCTTAAACTGTATTGAGCTAGACTCATTTTGTTGTAACCAAGGAATGCCTTGGAAAGATATAAGACGTTAGGGCATTTAAATATCTGGTCAACTTTCATCTTTTGATTACTAGTAACACATGCTGTAGATTCAGGATAGGACATTTATGAATGTATATCGCATGTGTTACCTTTTATATATATTAACTCTGATGAATGAAAGTGTGTTGTTTCAATTCTATTTCTGCAAATGAGATGGGTTTATCATATTTATTTTGGGGCGTTTCAACTTGGTATCAGAGTGTACCGAGTTTGAATACTTTGGATACGTGGGATGTGGTTAGTACCACAATGGGTTTATCTCATTTGACAGAGATATTTATATGTTTGTGATGCTATGTGATAACATGTTTATGTGATTATATGGGCATGGAATCTAATTTCTAGGATGTTGATTGAATCTACGGGTTTCCAGGAGTCCTATTAGAAAGGCACTTGATCACTGCTGTTTCTAATTAGAACTCTAGCAACGCCGCGGGACGGTCATTATCCGGGAATGAAATTTTTATGTGTCTACGTAACTACGTGCTTATGTGGAGTGAATTATTGTTGTCCACTGCAATAGGACACGAGTGAGTTAGCTTTGGCACATTTGTAAATGAGCTAACCTCTTTTGTTACCTTCATTAGGATGTCAGGACGTGAACGTTGTGGTGGTAGGCATGGTAGGCCTAGGAGGCATGAGGTGCCTTTACCAGATAGAATTCTAGCTCAAGAAGAAGGCATTGGTTAGGCCAATGTGGCCAACCTAGTTGGTCAGTAGGCCATGGGCGCCTTAGCCCGTGAGATGGCTGGAGCATTGCGGGAGTCCATGGACATTTTCAGGGCAGGGCTGAGAATCAAGTCCAGGCCCAAGTAGCTGAGGCAAGGCCGTCTTTCTTGAAGTGTGAGTTTTTCCGGTCGAATCCGGATGAATTTATGGGTGATCTCAAGGAGCCACTGAGGGCAGATGAATGGTTGGAGTAGATAGTGAAAACGTTCAAGATGCTTGGCATCGAAAATGATCAGTTGAGAGTGACCTTGGTATCCTTCCAGCTGAAAGGAGATGCGGGTCAGTGGTGAAAGTATGCCCGTGGGCGCATTGGGGTGACCTACGAGGCTTTTGTCAGCACCTTCTAGGACAAGTTTCTACCTCTCATGGTTAGGGAGAAGTTGAGAGACTAGTTCTCTAAGCTTGTGCAATTAAACACTCCGGTGGCCAAGTTTGAGGCCACATTCACGAGCTTGTCGAGGTTTGCACCTGAGCTAGTTGTTATGGAAGAGCGCCGTTGCTTGGAGTTTGAGAAGAAGTTAAAGACTGGGCTCATGTTTAAAGTAGTCGGGTCAATGATTAGAGACTACAGACGCCTTGTGGAGGCGGCGGCTTATCTTGAGACCATGATGTAGATGGAGGAGGAGAGGATGAGAGGCTCCAAAAGGAGTCAGGATGTTCAGAGGGACAGTAAAAGACAGAGGGGTTCTAATCCATAGTCGTCCCAGGGAGCTCAGTCGAGGTCTACTTTTCCAGTACCAAGTTTGGGTGTTAGGTGAGGTGGTCAGGGAGATTACTTATTTCAAATGTGGTCAGTTGGGCCACAAATCTCTAGCTTGCCTACAGAGAGGAGGGGGGCAATGGTCTACGTCGTCTTTGGCTCGTTCTTAGAGCCAGAGTCAGGAGAGAGGGTAGTCACTCACTTGTTATCAGTGTGGGTAGGCAAGGCATATGAAGAGATTTTTCCCTCAATTGGGTGGCCCACTCAGTGCGTCTGGTTCGAAACAGACACAGAGCCACCAACTGACACAGTCAGCACAGGCCTCTAAGGCCAATCAGGGAGCCTCTTCAGCTTAGTCAGTGCATCAGGCTTATGCTCCAAGGGGTGAACAGGTTGAGCAGAGACCTATACGACGTGTGTATGCTGTTACCGTGCCAAATTTAGTACCAGTACCTTTCGTAGTGAGAGGTACCTTCTTGTTTTGCAATTCAGTTGCTAATGTATTGATTGATATGGGTGCATCCCATTCATTTATCTTGTCTGTATTTCCATCGGTTTTGGGGTTAAAGTTGGCTCAATTAGCATCTCCTATCTGTGTAGAGTCACCTATTGGTGGTGAGATTGTTTTGAAGCAGAAGCGTCAGGGTTGTGACATTGAGGTTACTGGTCGCTGACTTCCTTTTGCATTTGTATTGATTGACATGTCTAGTTTTGATGTCATTTTGGGTATGGACTGGCTATCATCATATTGGACTATGATAGATTGCTACCGTCAGAGGGTTATTGTATATACCTTGAGTGGTGATTGTTTTTATTTCTTGGGGGACTTGGTTGATAGGGTCTTATCACCGGTATATGATCCGCGTAGGCGGAGTAAACTTAGTTGCCTCCTTACCAACTTCTTAGGTACTGAGGCCTCGTTTGGCAAGAGGCTATTTTAGCCAATTAGCCAAAAAGTTATTAAATTAGCCAAAAAGCCAACAACCCATACCAAAAAGTCAAAGATTCCCTTTTCTCTCTACTTTTTGCACATCTTTTCGTAATTAGTCAAAAAGTCATCCCAAACATACAAGTTTTTTTTACTTACCTTTTTAGCCAAATAGCCAAAAAGTTACTAAATTAGCCTGTTCCCAAACGAGGCCTGAGTGTGATAAAGTCCAAGTCGAGTTGCTAAGGTTAGTTTGTGAATAGTCGGATGTTTTTCCCGAGGATCGTACTAGTTTGCCACTTCACCGAGAGATCAAATTCTCTATTGACTTAGTGTCTGGCACGGCACCGATTTCTATGGCACCGTATAGATTTGCACTTGGCAAGTTGAATGAGTTGAAGATTCAACCCCAGGAATTGTTAGATAGGGGTTTTATTCGCCCTAGTACTTCACCTTGGAGAGCACCGGCTCTTTTTGCCAAAAAGAAAGATAGTGCATTGCGACTTTGTATAGATTACTGGAAGTTAAACCAGGTAATTGTTAAGAACAAGTACCTAGTGCCTCGTATATATGATTTGTTTGATCAGTTGAAGGGGTCTTGTTACTTCTCTAAGATAGACCTGAGATCGGGTTATCACCAGTTGAGAGTGAGGGAGGAGGAAATCTCAAAGGCGGCATTCCGTTCGCAGTATGGCCATTATGAGTTTCTAGTGATGCCCTTTTGGCTAACCAATGCACCAGTTATGTTTGTGGATTTGATGAACCGGATCTTCCATGAGTTCCTAGACCATTTCGTGGTCGTCTTTGTGGATGACATCCTAATTTACTCACCCTCTAAGGAAGAGCACAAGGAACACTTGCAGGTAGTACTTGAGTTACTTAGAGCCTACAAACTTTATGCCAAGTTTGGGAAATATGAATTCTGGCTGAGAGAGGTTAAGTTCTTAGGCCATGTGGTATCTGGGGAAGACGTGACTGTAGATTCATCCAAGATGGAGTCAGTGCAAGATTGGGAACAACCTAAGAATGCTTTTGAGATCCAGAGTTTCTTAGGGTTTTGCTTGGTATTACCGTTGTGAAGGATTTCTTTAAGCTAGCCTCACCATTAACTAGACTGACGAGGAAAATGATCAAATTCGTGTGGAGTGAGACTTGTGAGAAGTCTTTTCAAGAACTTAAGGTTAGACTTACCACTGCTTCAGTTTTGATTATTCCAGAGAGAGGTTTGGGCTATGCAGTGTATTGTGAAGCCTCACGGGAAGGCTTAGGTTGTGTTTTGATGCAAGAGGGGAAGGTAATAGCCTATGGCTCGCGGCAATTGAAAACACACAAGAGGAACTACCCTACCCATAACCTAGAGTTAGCGGCGGTGATCTTTGCCTTGAAGATTTGGAGGCATTATCTGTATGGAGAGAAGGTTGAGGTGTTTCTAATCATAAAAGTCTGAAATATCTGTTTACACAGAAAGACTTGAATCTGAGACAGAAGAGGTGGATGGAATTAATGGAGAACTATGACTTTGAGTTACACTATCATCTGGGAAAGGCTAATGTTGTGGCCAATGCATTGACTAGGAAATCTATTAGCAGCGTAGCCTGTATTTCCATTCGGGAATGCGAGATATTGGTGCCATTGGAGAGTTTGATTTGTATCTTGGCAAGTCTGTTGAGACGACAACCTTGTTTTCTGCAGTTGCACAACCTACACTTGTGAACCGAGTGATGGAAGGATAGAAGGGTGATCTTGAGGTAGAATCGCTCCGGGAAAAGATTTACAGTGGAAAGGTAGAAAGAGGCTTGAATGTGAACTCCGACTCGAGTGTTAGATACCTTGATAGTCTCTTCATGTCGGAGTCTTGTCAAGAGGAAGTACTCCGAGAGTTTCATCATGCATGCCTTGTGGTGCATTCGAAAGGCATAAAGATATATCACGACCTTTTTCCGCCAGTTTTGGTGGAGGGGAATGAAAAAGGATGTGGCCATATTTGTGTCAAGGTGCCTTACTTGTCAACAAGTGAAGGCCGAACATCAAAGGCCAGTGGGTTTGTTGTAACCTTTGCCTATAACCGAGTGGAAGTGGGAGCATGTCACGATGGACTTTGTTGTGGGCCTTCTGAGGACTCAACGAGGTAGTGATGCCTTTTGGGTAATAGTTGACCGGTTGACCAAGTCGGCACACTTTATACCTATACGTATGAGTGACTCGGTAGATTTTCTTGCCGACCTTTACATTAGGGACATAGTGAGGTTGAACGGGGTCCCTGTGACAATTGTTTCGGATAGAGATCTGCATTTCATGGCTTGGTTGTGGCAGAGCCTATAGAGTGCCATGGGCACGAGATTGACTTTTAACGCTAAGTATCATCCTCAGACTGACGGGCAGTCAGAGCGCACTATTCAAATTTTAGAGGACATGCTTCGGGGTTGTGCCCTTGACTTTAAGGGTTCGTGGGAGAGACATTCGCTCTTAGTGGAGTTTGCCTATAACAACAATTTCCAATCGAGCATTGGCATGGCACCATTTGAGGCCTTGTATGGACGACCGTGTAGATCTCCTATGTGTTGGGCCAAGGTGGGTAATGCACCTATGCTGGGTCCAGAGTTAGTTCAAGAGACGATGGAGAAAGTTGCACTTATCCGTAAGAGGTTGGTTACGGCTCAGAGTCGCCAGAAAAGTTATGCCGATCGTAGGAGGAGACCTTTGTCTTTTGGGGAGGGAGACCATGTGTTCTTGAAGATATCACCTAGGCAGGGTTTGATGAGGTTTGGAAAGAGTAGGAAGTTGTCCCCTCGATTCATTGGGCCCTTTGAGATCCTTGAGCGGATCGAACAGGTTACTTATCGTTTAGCCTTGCCGCCATAGCTTTCCGGGGTTCATGATGTGTTTCATATTAGCATACTTCGGAAGTATGAGCCAGGTCCATCGCACGTGTTGGATTGGACCGACTAAGAGGTAGATGAGGATGCCTCATATGAGGAGAGACCAGTGAGAGTCTTGGATACCCGGGACCAAGTCTTGCGAGGCAAGACAATTCCCTTGGTTAAGGTATTGTGGAAACATCATGGAGTTGAAAAAGCAACTTGAGAACTCAAGTTGGAAGTCCGTGAGAAGTATCCGGACTTATTTGTTGATGTTTAAGCATGTAATAAAATTTTATTATGTTAATAAAATATGAAGGCATTGTATATGTTTTGAAAGATATAGGAACATTGTATATGTTATATATGTTATATATGTTTTGGAAATACGGATTTAATATAAACATTGTGTATGTTTTGGAAAATGTGACTTGTACTTTCAATTTTGGAACTTGTGTGTTACGTTGACAAGAATGGGTGACCGGAGAATGGGTCATAGGAATGGAATTGATTAACTATTGTTATTGTGTTTGGTTTAAATCATAACTTTGAAACTTGATTTGAAATTTTGGGGACTAAATTCTTTAAAGGGGGAGGTTATAACGATTTCGATTTTGACCCGACTCTTGGTGTATCCCGGACTCGGGTTTAATGGTTTTTGTCACGACCCAAACCCGGCCCTATGGGTTTAGCACCGTAACCGGCCAGTAATCCGAGATTACCGAAGGCCTGCTTAACAGTAATACAGTAAAACAAAGAACAGTTACCTCATTTTTGAACGACGAATGAGATGAAACCCCCAAAATTAACGGTGTCGAAAACTCGATCTTCACTGCACACAACGAAAGCCCTTCAGAAGTTAACCAACTTTGATGAAGAAACTATGGTAAGAACTCTAATGGATCTTGAGAAATCAAGGTTTTGATCCAATTTGGAGTAGGGACATGTAGAGAGAAGGGAGAGGAAAGGGTTTTTAGAGAGAGAGAGAGAGACCTAACAAAAGTGAGATACACTCATCGTAAGAGAAGAAAAAGACCCAAATTTTGGACTCACCTACCACCGCACGTGCGGCGCTTTCTCTGCACTTGCGCTCCCGCACCTGCATTTATTGCAGTAGCCAAACAAGCCCTCCCCTGTTTTTCGCATGTGCGGCTCAAGCAACTTCAAATGCATTATGGATTTTTGCTTCAGGGCGCTGCCCTCGACCCCGCTAGGGCGCTGCTCTCGGACCTGCCAAGGGCGCATTGCCCCTAGACCCCCGCAAGCTGACCAGGTAGCTCGACCCCCGACATACTCAGGAAGTGGCAAAACATGAAAGAATTAACTTCTGATACAACTCTGCAAGGCACAATTCGGGTTGGATTCGCATCTAAAAGTTTTGGTGACATTACTTGTTCCAAACACACCACTA
>NW_021026979.1:207403-223982 GCF_004153795.1 Camellia sinensis
TGAGTTATATATATGTTTTTGCAAGATCTAGATGATTTTCGAAATCATCATTCGATAGCTTTGAAAATTGATTGTTGATTCAAGAAGATGAGCGATTTTGAAAGTGGATTTGTCTCTTGTTCTTTTAAAATGATGATTTTATGGGTTTTGATCTTCGTTGATTGAAGAAAAGATGGTTTTGGAAAGTTTTCTTTCAAAAGATTTGAGTTGTATAGTTTTGGTGAGAAAACCTAGAATTTGGGGATTTTTTTTAGAGACTGAAAATTCATGAATGATATTGTTATATTTATTTTGTGTGTCAAAATAAATGGATGTTTAAAAAATTTCTTATTTATATTTATATAAATGATGAATTTCCTGGAATATGAGAATTGTTGTTCATTTTGGAAATTATTATTCAAAACATTCAAATAGTCTTGAAATAACTAATTGTTGAGGATACTTGAGAAGAGGGAATTGTGTTATTCCTTGGATGATGAATTGGAATAAAAATATTTATATTCATCTTATGTTATTGGCATATCAATTCATTTGATTACATTAAACTTTGAAAGTTGATTTGAAAACTTGCATTGAGAAAAGAATGTTGAGAAACAAGTTTTCATGGAATGGTTTTGGGATAAATACGTTGGTAAGTCTTGATAGGTGATGTAGATGATATTGAATAAGCTGGCCTGAAAGTCCAGGGTGAAAGACCGAAAACCCGCACGGATAGGTGTCGAGCCTTCCGATTAATACCGGTAAAAATGATAATTTGGTCGTACTAGTATAGTCTACTTGCAGACACCAACCTAGGGATTACCAGAGTTGTATTTACTGCCCCTTGAATTCAATTGTTAAGTTTTGAACAATGGACATTTCATGGCATCATTGAGCATGATGGTTTTCAAAAGATGAAGATATGATTTATTTGCAAAAAGACATAGCATGACATGTACGTTCATCTCTTGAGTCTTGTACAAAATGTATATACTTTGCTAAGGATTTCCTACTGGGCTTTATGCTCACCCTACAAGATTTTTGTGCAGGAAAAGATGTGGTGATTCTGCCTAACTAAAGGCGAGGAAATATGTGTTGAGAGTACAAGGCTCTCATTTTGCTGTAACTCTGTTTGTAAGCCAAGGGCTGTATTTGTGTGGGTTTGAATAACCATTTTGTGTAACCAGGCCTAAGCCTTGGAAACTTGTAAACCCTTGGGGGTATCTATTTGTTTATGTTATTTTGATTTGAAGTGAATGTATTATCGCCTGAAGACTATTTGTATCATGTAATGCAAGTGTGGGGATTTATTTTTAGATTTACTTTAAAGAACCATGGTTATCGTATTATCATTTGGGTATAAAAATTAGGGTGTTACATGGCCTGTTTGTCCAGGGGGAAAGTCCTGAAAACCATGCATATACATAAGTGCCGATTCCCATGGATGAAATTTCCATAAAATGGCAAGTGAATGTGTCTTGTATGATAATTATATTGGTTGAAGGCCTATGGAGTGTATCCTCTATTTGGTTGACTAAATGATGGGGGTATAACTAATGGATTGAGATAGAAGTTTGACATAACACATGTTTTGGAAAATGTTGTAAAAGATTTGTCATTTGGGTATTGAACCTGTGCATGATACTTATACTTTTGTTAAAAGATTCATATATTGTGTTGGATTGTTTCTATTGGGTTTTGGCTCACCTTATTAGGAAAAACTATTTTCAGGTGCTAGTGACATGCCTCCACCAAAACAGTAGTTTGGAGAGACTTGGAGCAAGGGCTCATTTTTGTTGTATTTAAACTGTATAGCCAAGGGCTTAAACTGTATTGAGCTAGACTCATTTTGTTGTAACCAAGAAATGCCTTGGAAAGATGTAAGCTGTTAGGGCATTTAAATATCTGGTCAACTTTCATCTTTTGATTACTAGTAACACATGCTGTAGATTCAGGATAGGACATTTATG
This sequence comes from Camellia sinensis, assembly GCF_004153795.1. Lineage (NCBI taxonomy): Eukaryota > Viridiplantae > Streptophyta > Magnoliopsida > Ericales > Theaceae > Camellia > Camellia sinensis. Next base: position 209,353 of record NW_021026979.1, read on the forward strand.
AATGTATATCGCATGTGTTACATTTTATATATATTAACTCTGATGAATGAAAATATGTTGTTTCAATTCTATTTCCACAAATGAGATGGGTTGGTCATATTTATTTTGGGATGTTACAAATATTTAGCCGCCAAAAGCTTTTGCCGACTAAATTATTTGGTCGGCCGCTTAGTCGTTGAACATTTGTTGACAAAAGTAAATGGTGACTAAATCCTTGTTAGTCGCCGAAAATCATCAAGTGGTAACTAAACTTTTAGTCGCCAAAAGTTTTCAAACAAAATATGATTAAACTTTCAGCGACTAAATGTTATTGTCGTGGATAAGTCACAATAGTCTTACATTTAGGGACCAAAGCATTTAGTAGCCAATGGATTTTACGACTAAGTATTATAGTCACTGGAAACCTGAGGATTTTTTTCGTGACTAAATTTTTTTTGTCGCCAAAAACCTCAATTCTTTCGAGCTACTAAATATTTAGTCGCCAAAAATATTTATTTTTCATTTTATTTTTGTTTGGCTTCTAAATCACTAGCCACCACAAGTTTACGTTTATTTTGGCTACTAAATATTTAGTCACCTAAAGTCACACGTTTTTTTTACCTGCTAAATGTTTAGTCATCAAAAACCTTTAGTTTCTTTCTGGCTACTAAATATTTATTCGCCAAAAACTTTAATTTCCTTTTTGGCTACCAATTAGTCCCCAAAAATTTATTTATTTTCTTATTTAATTTCTCTACAACCTATATTTATTTCATGCAACTTGTACCCTGTATATAAACAAAACAATACATATATCCATTATATTATCAACCATTCTACTGTAAATAATTTTATGATGTTATGCATATAACAACCTTCATACTCCAAAATCGTGAACTATCATGATTTTCACAAATAATAACATAATGCGGAAAATAAATAATATATTCGGATCAGTTATGCGAAACCTTCAAGTGACCCAAATTTGATTGAACATAAACCTAATAATAATATTAATGGAAAAAGATTTCTCTCTCTTGACCCTCTTTACAACAAATTGAATTCATAATTAATTTGATGGGTAGTCTTAACGGAAAATTATTGATAAATCCCATTTAGAAGTGTTTTAACCCAAGAAATTCATGAAGGAATTTTTTAAGCCATTTAGTCCCATGTATGTATAGTTTTATTCCATAAAGTCTTTTTTTCTTGATTTACACTACTTTCTTGGACACTTATGCCCTTATATTTAATTTTGATACCCTTATAAACATTTTTTGAACGGTTAGCAATTTTATGATGTGAACATTCATATTTTAAAATTCACATTGATAGGAATGTAAAATTGGCCCGTGGGCAGCCCGAAATCCGCCCGCGAGCCGGGGCGGTCCCGGCCCGTTGACAATGTGAATATTCACATTGACATATTAACATTCACATTAATAGGAGTGTAAAATTGGCCCGCGTCCCGTGGCGGCGCGAAACCCACCCGCTACCCATTGGCGGCCCGGGGCGGGCCCGGCCCGGCCCATTGACAATGTGAATATTCACATTGACATGTTAACATTCACATTGATAAGAGTATAAAATTGGCCCGCGGCCCGGGTCGGGCCCGACCCAGCCCGACCCGTTGACAATGTGAATATTCACATTGACATGTTAACATTCACATTAATAGGAGTGTAAAATTAGCCCGCACCCCGTGGCTGCCTGAAACCCGCCCACGGCCCGTAGGCGGCCCGGGGCGGGCCCAGCCCGGCCTATTAACAATGTGAATATTCACATTGACATGTTAACATTCACATTGATAAGAGTATAAAATTGGCCAGCGGGCCTGACTCGGCCGGTTGACAATGTGAATATTCACATTAATATGTTAACATTCACATTGATAAGAGTGTAAAATTGGCTCGCAGCCCGTGGGCGGCCCGAAGCCCGACCGTAGCCCGAGGCGGGCTTGGCCCGACCCGTGACATTGTGAATATTCACATTGACATATTAACATTAACATTGATAGGAGTGTAAAATTTGCTAGCTGCCCAAAGCTTGCCCGCAGCCCAGGGTAGGCCCAGCCTAGCCCGTTAACAATGTGAATATTCACATTGACATTTTAACATGCACATTGATAGGAATGTAGAATTGGCCCGCGGCCCGTGGGCTGCCCGAAGCCTGCCCACGGCCCGGGGCAGGCTCGTTTAGGTCCGGACCTCGGGGTCCAAGCCGGTGGGTCAAGCCTCGGGTCGGGCCGATGGGCCTCGGCCTAGCCTCGGGCTTGGGTCGGGCTTGGGCAGGCATGGCCAATTTTTTTTAATTCTTTTTAATTTTTTCTACCAAAATTTTATTATTTTCCACAAAAAAAAGACACTAGGCCTTGGCGCGGGCCGAGCCTCAGACCGAGCCTTGAATAGGCCTTAACCGGGCTGATGGGCGGGGCCGGGCTTCAAAGTGATGGCCCAGGCCCTAGCCTAGCGTCTCGGACTAGGCTTGAGCCCGGGCCCAAACGAGCCTTTCCCGGGCTGCGGGCGGGCTTCGGGCAGCCTACGTTCTTTTTGACTATTCCATTAAGTCCTATTTGAGGTAAAAAGACCAAAATACCATTTTCATCTACTTATATTCTATTTAGTCCACATTATTTTCTTATGTTTCAATAAGTCCTATGGGAGACATAATTACCAAAATACCCGTAATGTGAATGTTCACATCTTCAATGTGAATGTTCATATCATCAATGCGTAAAGGCCCGGACCGGCCCATATCGAGCCTCGTAGGTGTTCGAAAAAATTCAGGCCAGCCCCACCCGGCCCACGGGCCAAAAAATTAGGCCCAGGCCCTAGCCCTGACTCAAGGGTATTCGGGCTTTGGATGGGCTGATGAATCGAGCCTCGGGTCGAGCCAGTGGGCCTGGGCCTAGCCTCGAGCTTATGTCGGGCTTGGGTGGTCCTGGCCATTTTTTTTTAATTCTTTTTAATTTTTTCTACCAAAATTTTATTATTTTCCACAGAAAAAAGACACTAGGCATCGACGCGGGCCTGGCCTCAGACCGAGCCTTGAATGGGCCTTAACCGGGCCGATGGGCCAGGCCGGGCATCAAAGTGATGGCCCAGGCCCTAGCCTAGGTTCTCGAACTAGGCTCGAGCCCGGGCCCAAACGAGCCTTTCCCGGGCCGTGGGCGGGTTTCGGGCAGCCTACGTTCTTTTTGACTATTCCATTAAGTCCTATTTGAGGTAAGAAGACCAAAATACCATTTTCATCTACTTATATTCTATTTAGTTCACACTATTTTCTTATGTTTCAATAAGCCCTATGGGAGACATAATACCAAAATACCCATAATGTGAATGTTCACATCGTCAATGTGAATGTTCATATCATCAATGCGTAGAGGCCCGGGCCGGTCCATATCGAGCCTCGTGGGTGTCCGAAAAAAATCGGGCCGGCCCGGCCCGGCACACGGGCCAAAAAATTAGGCCCAGGCCCTAGCCCTGGCACAAGGGTATTCAGGCTTTCGATGGGCTGATGGATCGAGCCTCGAGTCAGGCCGGTGGACCTGGGCCTAGCCTCGAGCTTAGGTCGGGCTTGGGCGGGCCTGGCTATTTTTTTTTAATTCTTTTTAATTTTTTCTACCAAAATTTTATCATTTTCCACAAAAAAAGACATTGCGCCTCGGACGGGCTGGGCCTCGGACCGAGTCTTGAATGGGCCTTAAGCGGGCTGATGGACCGGGCTGGGCTTCAAAGTGATGGCCTAGGCCCTAGCCTAAAGTCTCGGACATGCTCGGGCCCAGACCCAAACGAGTCTGCCCCAGGCCATAGGCGGGCTTCGGGCAGCCCACAGGCCGCGAGCCAATTCTATATTCCTATCAATGTGCATGTTAACATATCAATGTGAATATTTACATTGTCAATGGGTCGGGCCGGGCCGGGCCGGGCCTACCCCAGGCCGCGGGCAAGCTTCAGGCAGCGGGCAAATTTTACACTCCTATCAATGTTAATGTTAACATGTCAATGTGAATATTCACATTGTCACGGGTCGGGCCAAGCCCGCCTCAGGCTGCGGTTGGGCTTCGAGCCGCCCACGGGGTGCGGGCCAATTTTACACTCTTATCAATGTGAATGTTAACATGTCAATGTGAATATTCACATTGTCAACAGGCCGGGCCGGGCCGGGCCCGTCCCGGGCCGCCCACAGGCCGTGGGGGGGTTTCAAATAGCCACGAGGCGCGGGCTAATTTTAAACTCCTATCAATGTGAATGTTAACATGTCAACGTGAATATTCACATTGTCAGCGGGCCGGGCGGGGCCAAGCGTGCCCCGAGCTGCTGGCGGGTTTTTGGCTGCCCATAGGTCGCGAGCCAATTTTATACTCTTATCAATGTGAATGTTAACATGTCAATGTGAATATTCACATTGTCAACGAGCCACCCCGGGCCGCCCATGAGCCGTGGGCGGGTTTCGCGCCGCCATGGGACGTGAGCCAATTTTACACTCCTATTAATGTGAATGTTAACATGTCAATATGAATATTCACATTGTCAACAGGCCAATTTTATACTCTTATCAATGTGAATGTTAACATGTCAATGTGAATGTTCACATTGTCAACAGGCCGGGCCAGGCCTGGCCCGGGCCGCCCACGAGTCGTGGGCGGGTTTCGGGCAGCCACGAGGCGCAGACTAATTTTAAACTCGTATCAATGTGAATGTTAACATGTCAATGTGAATATTCATATTGTCAATGGGCCCGGTCGGGCTGGGCCCGCCCCGGGCCGCGGGCAGGCTTTTGGCTGCCCATGGGCCGCGGGCCAATTTTATACTCTTATCAATGTGAATGTTAACATGTCAATGTGAATATTCACATTGTCAACGGGGGTCGGGCCAAGCCCGCCTCGGGCTGCTGTCAGGCTTCGGGCCACCCACAGGCTGCGGGTCAATTTTGCACTCTTGTCAATGTGAATGTTAACATGTCAATGTGAATATTCATATTGTCAACGGGCCGAGCCGGGCCCGCCCCGGGCCACAGGCAGGCTTTTGGCTGCCCATAGGCCGCGGGCCAATTTTATACTCTTATCAATGTGAATTTTAACATGTCAATGTGAATATTCACATTGTCAACGGGCTGCCCCGGGCCCGCCCTGGGCCGCCCATGGGCCGTGGGCGGGTTTCGCGCCACCACGGGACGCGGGCCAATTTTACACTTCTATTAATGTGAATGTTAACATGTTAATGTGAATATTCACATTGTCAATGGGCCCGGCCTGCCCGGCCCGACTCGAATTTTTCCGGTCACCCACGAGGATCGACATGGGTCGGGCCCCTACACATTGACGATATGAACATTCACATTGACGGTGTGAACATTCACATTAGGGGTATTTTGGTAATTATGTCACCCATAAGACTTATTGAAACATAAGAAAATAATGTGAACTAAATGGAACATAAGTAGATAAAAGGGTATTTTGGTCTTCTTATCTCAAATAAGAGCTAATGGAATAGTTAAAAAGAATATGGGTTGGATGGAATAAAGATCTTAGAAAGTAGATTTATCAAAAAAGCTCCCTAGTCTTAATGTCCTTTTATAGGTAGAGATAGAACCAATTTCCTTATTCAACAATGATTCCACTTGCCAATCAAAGTAGGATACTTGAAAAACACTTGTCTTTATTTACCAATTAATTGTAGCAAAAAATATGGAATCATAATCCTACCAAATCTCTAATTCACATTACCATATCATGTGGGTTAATATAATGGCTAAATAAATAATTTAGTCTTACATTCTCCCACTTGGCTCATATGAGAACTTACGTCAAGATTTAACAAGGTTAACATTAGGCGAGCAACAAACCATATTCAATATTACCTTTAATTTGGTCATCATCATAATGCTATAATTAAATAGTTCACTATTATGAGTCATGAAGGTTCTACACCAATAGTGTGATATAGTCCCTTCCATGTACTACAACACTAGCAACTAGTTTAACATATACCTTTAAGTGAAGAGTATAAAGAGGTCCAACGATAATGTCTTTTATGAAAGACCATTCATGTTGTCTTTCATTCATTTTCATATATATACGTATTCATTTCATAACAAGAAATATATCAGAAACACAATTAATGAGATCTCAATGTGTCAAATAACACAATCAACCATAAACAACTGTTATAGATTACATTCAAGACCTAATTGGCAAGTTTATTAATTGTCTTTAAGAGTATTCCCTTCATCAATAGATCTGCACTTAAAAGTTATTTACTTATGTGTTTTATTGACACTTTCTGTTTCTAAAATTCTTCTTTAACAACAAAGTATTTCAATTCTATGTGTTTAACATCATTAGAATACTTGTCACTCTAAGAAAATAAAACAATTGCAAAATCATCACAATAAATTCTCAACGACTTGGCAACAAAAGTCAACAATCCCAAGTCCTGAGATAAAGTATCGCAATAACAATTCATGAATTGTGGTCTAAAAGCACACCACAAATTCAACTTTCATAGGAGATATTTATTATAGTTCATTTTACACTTTCCATGAAATTTCTTCTTCACAAAATAAGAACAAATAATCAAAAGTGAACTTTTTACTATCAATGCATCCTCCAAAGTCTGAATCTAAATAACCAATCAATTCAAGATTATCAGACCTCATAAATGTGAGTAAGTAGTCTTTTATTCTTTATGATTACCTTATCACTTCTTTATTTGAGCATTAAGCTTCTAACAATAAATTTATAAAGAATAGTTTCTATTTCAATTGATTTTATAAAAATTTTGCATAAGACTGGATTTATTTCCTTTCGGAATATGGATAACTTTATGTGAATATTCTTCATTCTGAATCTCTATAGAACTTTTAATATATACCTTCTGAGACAATCTCAACAATTCAAGTAATTCTTTCAAAAATATTTCAATTTCTATCACATAGATTGTCTTACTAATATATTTCATTTCAAAATTCTTAAAGAGAATTTTCTTAACTAGTGCAATAAATCACGTACATTATTGACAAACAAAATATCATCAACATACAAAAATGTAAATATAAACTTGCTCCCACAGACCTTTGGATATGTACACTAATCAAAAATGTTTTCTTCAAATCCAAAGGGAAAGTATTATCATAAAACTTAAAATACAATTTTTAGAAAGTTTATTTAAGTTCATAAATTGATTTCTTAAGTTTGCAAGTCACATTTTCATTTTCCTCAAAAGAGAAACCTTTGAGTTAATCTACACAAAATTCTTCATCTAAACTCTCTTTTAATTTTCACATACATTTAATGCAACTCAATAGCATAATGAGTTACTAATGCCATAATGATTCTAAATCAGCCATTTAAGATAAAAGTGAAAAAATAATATATCTCATTGTAATCAATGTCTACTTTATGAGTAAAATATTTGGCCACATATCTAGGATTATATCATTTTGTATTGCCTTTAAAACAATAAATATTTTTGTATCCGTAGGCAATTCAATGAAACCTCAAATTTTATTCTGATCCATTGATCTCAACTCATCATTTATGACATCAATTCATTTACTAGAATCAATTCTTTCTATGGCTTGTGACAATAAACCCAAGTCTTTACTTATCCCAATATTATAATAAGATTGTTATAGATATACCATATAGTCATTTGAAATGACAAATCTCTTTACCTTATGAGATCTTCTTAATATTATATCTTGTGATTCTTCAACAACTTTTCATTGGTGATAATTACGTTATGAGTAATTGATTATTCATTTGTTGTTCCAAGACATTAAGTTGTTAACAACTTTAGGAACAACAATTTTCTTCAAATCATGGGTAATGATACTTGTACCCAAACTTATTGAATAATCATGTTTTATGATTTATCACTCCCACTAATTTCACCATTGTTATTAAATTTGATATTATCGATTTCTGCAATTCTTGTACTATAGCCGAGATAGTAAAACTAATGCCCTTTAAATTTTCAAGATAATCAACAAAATAACCACTTAGGTGCCGTTTGATAACACTTACGTTTTCAGTTTTCTGTTTATATTTACAAAAATTTTAAAAACTCAAATAAAAACTTGTTTGGTAAAATTTTTGATTTATAAATCAGTGGTCTCAGTTTATAAATTTAGCTAAAAAATGAAAACACAAAAAATGTGTTTCCATTTTGAGTTTTCAGTTTTTTTTTTTTTACCACCCAACACTAGCCACCACCCGCCACCATTTTCCACCACCGTCTTCCGCCTCGGACGGTGGTGGTGGCGTGCGCGTGTGTGGTGGTTTTGGCTAAGGTTTACTTTGTCCGTAACTCCTCTCTTCTACAAACTTGGGGTGCCCCTTGGGGCCCACCCAAGGCCTCGTTTGGGAACCATCCCTTTTAGCAAAAAAGTCAAAAAGTTACTAAATTAGCCAAAAAGCCAACAACCCATACCAAAAAGTCAAAGATTCTCTTTTCTCTCTATTTTTTGCACATCTTTTCGTAAACAGGGCGGTAGAGTTAGATAGGTGATCGGGCGGCCCGGCCGGCGAGAGTCGGCGCATAAAAATTAGTGGCCCAGGCCCTAGCGCTGGCACAAGGGTATTCAGCGTAGTGGTGGTCGGGTCTTTCTTTGTGTGGGGCTGTTGTGTTGGTGTTGCGTATGGAGGGTTACAGATGGGGGGTCTTTTTGTGTGGGTTGTTAGGGTGTTGGTGTTGGTCCTGCGCGTGGTGGCTGATGGTGAATTTTCGATGCTCTGCAGAGTCAGGCCGGTGGAGTGGGGTTAAGGCTGATGGTGTGCCTAGCTCGAGCTTAGGTCGGGTGTTGGGCGGGCGTGCCTGGGCTATGTTTTTTTAATATTCTGTTTTAGAGTTTTTTCTACCCACAGATTTATTTTATGATTCCATAATAGAAAATAGACATTGCGGGCTCGGACGGCGCTGGGCCTGTGGCGCGGGAGCTCGTGGTTGAGGTCTTGAATGGGCGCTTAGGGCGGTGTTGCTGATAGGAGTTGGGGTGGTGGTTTTCTGGCTGCTGGGCTTGCAAAGTGATGGTGCCTAGGGCGCAGCTTAGAATCTGAGTATTAGCGTATGCGACATGCTCGGGCCCAGATGCTCAATCGGAGTCTGCCCAGTCATCGGATAGGCGGCGTGGTAGCTGTCCGGGTTTGTACAGTATCTCCCAGGTCCGGATGGCGGAGCCAATTCTATATTCCTATCAGTGCTGTCACGTTATGTTGAGATGTTATATTGAGATGATGTGATATCTTGAGTGTTAGCTTAGAGGGTCGGGGTGCGTTGGGCCGGGCCGGGGGCATCCGGAGTGTTCTCCGTGCTGGTGCAGCTCTTCATGGCAGCGTGGCAATTTTACATCTCCTATCAATGTTAATGTGTATGGTCAGCGTGTTGAAGTATCTTGGCTAGAGTTGTCACGGGTGGTTTCGCAGACGTATGGAGTGGTCGGGTTTTTTTTTGTTGTGCTGGCCGAATGCCGCTCATGGAAGGTGTTCGGGTTGGCTTGATGGTAGCCTGGCGACCCGGTGGCACGTGGTGGGGGTGATTGGCGGGCCATAGTTTTATACATCTCTTAATGCATGTGAATGTTAGCTGATAGGTCAATGTGAATATTGCTACAGTTGTTCGGATACTCTAGAGTGTTGCGTGGGCTGGTCGCCGGGCCGTGCCCTTGTGGACCCGTTCCGTGGTCGCGCCACAGGCGTGGGGGGGTTTCAATTAGCCACGAGGCGCGGGCTATATTTTAAACTCCTATCAATGTGAATGTAACATGTCAACGTGAATACCACATTGTCAGCGGGGCCGGGCGGGGCCAAGCGTGCCCCGAGATGGCGCTGGCGGGTTTTTTGGCTGCCCATAGGTCGCGAGCCAATTTTATACTTATCAATGTGAATGTTAACATGTCAATGTGAATATTCACATTGTCAACTGAGCCACCCGGGCCGCCCATGAGCCGTGGGCGGGTTTCGCGCCGCCATGGGACGTGAGCCAATTTTACACTCCTATTAATGTGAATGTTACATGTCAATATGAAATTCACATTGTCACAGGCCAATTTATACTCTTATCAATGTGAATGTTAACATGTCAATGTGAATGTTCACATTGTCAACAGGCCGGCCAGGCCTGGCCCGGGCCGCCCACGAGTCGTGGGCGGGTTTCGGGCAGCCACGAGGCGCAGACTAATTTTAACTCGTATCAATGTGAATTTAACATGTCAATGTGAATATTCATATTGTCAATGGGCCCGGTCGGCTGGGCCCCCGCCGGGCCGCGGGCAGGCTTTTGGCTGCCATGGGCGCGGGCCCAATTTTATACTCTTATCAATGTGAATGTTAACATGTCAATGTGAATATTCACATTGTCAACGGCCGCCTCGGGCCCTCCCCGAGCCGCCCATTGGCCGTGGGCGGGTTTCGCCCGCGCACGGACGCGAGCCAATTTTCACTCCTATTAATGTGAATGCTAACATGTCAATGTGAATAATTCATATTGTCAACGGCCGAGCCGGGCCCGCCCGGGCCACAGGCAGGCTTTTTTGGCTGCCATAGGCCGCGGGCCAATTTTATACTCTTATCAATGTGAATTTTAAATGTCAATGTGAATATTCACATTGTCAACGGCTGCCCCGGGCCCGCCCTGGCCGCCCATGGGCCGTGGGCGGGTTTCGCGCCACCACGGGAACGCGGCCAATTTTACACTTCTATTAATGTGAATGTTAACATGTTAATGTGAATTATTCACATTGGTCAATGGGCCGGCCTGCCCGGCCCGACTCGAATTTTTCGGTCACCACGAGGATCGACATGGGTCGGGCCCCTACACATTGACGATATGAACATTCACATTGACGGTGTGAACATTCACATTAGGGGTATTTGGTAATTATGTCACCCATAAGACTTATTGAAACATAAGAAAATAATGTGAACTAAATGGAACATAAGTAGATAAAAGGGTATTTTGGTCTTCTTATCTCAAATAAGAGCTAATGGAATAGTTAAAAAAGATATGGTTGGATGGAATAAAGATCTTAGAAAGTAGATTTATCAAAAAAGTCCCTAGTCTTAATGTCCTTTTATAGGTAGAGATAGAACCAATTTCCTTATTCAACAATGATTCCACTTGCCAATCAAAGTAGGTACTTGAAAACACTTGTTCTTATTTACCAATTAATTGTAGCAAAAAATATGGAATCATAATCCTACCAAATCTCTAATTCACATTACCATATCATGTGGGTTAATATAAATGGCTAAATAAATAATTTAGTCTTACATTCTCCCACTTGGCTCATATGAGAACTTACGTCAAGATTTTAACAAGGTTAACATTAGGCGAGCAACAAACCATATTCAATATTACCTTTAATTGGTCATCATCATAATGCTATAATTAAATATGTTCACTATTATGAGTCATGAAGGTTCTACACCAATAGTGTTGATATAGTCCCTTCCATGTACTACAACACTAGCAACTAGTTTAACATATACCTTTAAGTGAAGAGTATAAAAGAGGTCCAACGATAATGTCTTTTATGAAAGACCATTCATGTGTCTTTCATTCATTTTCATATATATACGTATTCATTTCATACAAGAATATAGTCAGAAACACAATTAATGAGATCTCAATGTGTCAAATAAACACAATCAACCATAAACCAACTGTTATAGATTACATTCAAGACCTAATGGCAAGTTTATTAATTGTCTTTAAGAGTATTCCCTTCATCAATAGATCTGCACTAAAAGTTATTTATTTATGTGTTTTATTGACACTTTTGTTTCTAAAATTCTTCTTTAACAACAAAGTATTTCAATTCTATGTGTTTAACATCATTAGAATACTTGTCACTCTAAAAAAATAAAACAATTGCAAAATCATCACAATAAATTCTCAACGACTTGGCACAAAAGTCAACAATCCCAAGTCCTGAGATAAAGTATCGCAATAACAATTCATGAATTGTGGTCTAAAAAGCACACCACAAATTCAACTTTCATAGGAGATATTTATTATAGTTCATTTTACACTTTCCATGAAATTTCTTCTTCACAAAATAAGAACAAATAATCAAAAGTGAACTTTTTACTATCAATGCATCCTCCAAGTCTGAATCTAATAACCAATCAATTCAAGATTATCAGACCTCATAAATGTGAGTAAGTAGTCTTTTATTCTTTATGATTACCTTATCACTTTCTTATTTGAGCATTAAGCTTCTAAAATAAATTTATAAAGAAATAGTTTCTATTTCAATTGATTTTATAAAAATTTTGCATAAGACTGGATTATTTCCTTTCGGAATATGGATAACTTTATGTGAATATTCTTCATTCTGAATCTCTATAGAACTTTAAATATATACCTTCTGAGACAATCTCAACAATTCAAGTAATTCTTTCAAAAATATTTCAATTTCTATCACATAGATTGTCTTACTAATATATTTCATTTCAAAATTCTTAAAGAGAATTTTCTTAACTAGTGCAATTAAATCACGTACATTATTGACAAAACAAAATATCATCAACATACAAAAATGTAAAATATAAACTTGCTCCCACAGACCTTTGCGATATGTACACTAACAAAAATGTTTTCTTCAAATCAAAGGGAAAGTATTATCATAAAACTTAAAATACAATTTTTAGAAAGTTTTATTAAGTTATAAATTGATTTCTTAAGTTTGCAAGTCACATTTTCATTTTCCTCAAAAGAGAAACCTTTGAGTAATCTACACAAAATTCTTCATCTAAACTCTCTTTTAATTTTCACATACATTTAATGCAACCAATAGCATAATGAGTTACTAATGCCATAATGATTCTAAATCAGCCATTTAAGATAAAAGTGAAAAAATAATATATCTCATTGTAATCAATGTCTACTTTATGAGTAAAATATTTTGGCCACATATCTAGGATTATATCATTTTGTATTGCCTTTAAAACAATAAATATTTTGTATCCGTAGGCAATTCAATGAAACCTCAAATTTTATTCTGATCCATTGATCTCAACTCATCATTTATGACATCAATTCATTTACTAGAATCAATTCTTTCTATGGCTTGTGACAATAACCAAGTCTTTACTTATCCCAATATTATAATAAGATTGTTATAGATATACCATATAGTCATTTGAAATGACAAATCTCTTTAACCTTATGAGATCTTCTTAATATTATATCTTGTGATTCTTCAACAACTTTTCATTGGTGATAATTACGTATGAGTAATTGATTATTCATTTTGTTCACAAGACATTAAGTTGTTAACAACTTGGAACAACAATTTTTTCAAATCATGGGTAATGATACTTGTACCCAAACTTATTGAATATCATGTTTTATGATTATCAGCTCCCACTAATTTCACCATTGTTATTAAATTTGATATTATCGATTTCTGCAATTCTTGTACTATAGCGAGATAGTAAAAACTAATGCCTTTAAATTTTCAAGATATCAAAAACAAAATAACACACTTAGGTGCCGTTTGATAACACTTACGTTTTCAGTTTTCTGTTATATTTACAAAAATTTTAAAAACTCAAATAAAAACTTGTTTGGTAAAATTTTTGATTTATAAATCAGTGGTCTCAGTTTATAAATTTAGCTAAAAAATGAAAACAACAAAAAATGTGTTTCCATTTTGGAGTTTTCAGTTTTTTTTTTTACCACCCAACACTAGCCACCACCGCGCACCATTTTTCCACCATCGTCTTCCGCCACCACCACCACCACCCACCCCCACCACCTGCCACCACACTCACCACCACCTGCCACCACGACCCACTAGCCACCGCCACCCGCCACCACCACCCACCTGCCACCCACCGCTAACCACCACCCACTTGTCATTCACCGCCACTACCATCCACCGCCCGCTACCTACACCCGCCATCTACTTGCCACCCCACTCACACATCCTACTGCCACACTGCTCCACCCACCCCTCACCACCGTCCTCGACCAGTCACTTGCCACTCACCCGCCACATTACCCACCACCACCACCACCACCACTAACCACACCATCACGCGCACCACCGCACACTTACTGCCATACAGCCACAGCCACCACCATCCACCATCACCGCCACCACCTACCACCACCTCCCATCCCCTCCACCACCACCCCTCGCTACCACTTACCACCCGCCACTGTCACCTCACGACCCACTACCACCGCGCCACCACTACCAACCACCATCGCACCCACCTACCAACACCACTCACACCCCCCCGCCCGCCCCACACCATCCACCCACCACCCGTCACGTCTAATCCAACCACCATCACCACCGCCACCGTCACCCATCCAAACCACCTCACCAACCCGCTACCGTCACCATCCACACCATCACCACCCGCCACCACACCCGCCACCACCTGCCATCCACCAACCACTTGCCACCGACCCCACACCCGTCACACCACCCACTCGTTACCACCACTTCCCGTCTTGTCACGCGCCACCCACCCCACCCACCACCACCGACCTCCGCCACCATACCCGCCACCACCTACCTGCCACCACCACCCACTGCACTACTCGATACCACCACCACCATGCTGGCCACCGTCACCCACCTGCCACCACCACCACCCACCCGCCACACCAATTACCCGCCACCCACCGTCA